>CM077149.1:133632492-133774053 GCA_039583875.1 Platanthera guangdongensis | reverse complement strand
TAGCGGTAAGAGTGACTTGTCAGTTAACTCTCACTACTATAGATGTGCTTACGTCCAAAATAGGATGTACCGTCTGAGTCTAGCAAATGAGGTAGTGCAACAAGTTCAATTGAATTTAGTTAGCCCTAGGACTCTACATGAGAGACTAGGACACGCAAACTACAGAAAAATGTTCCAAGTCGCTAGAACTCACAAGATCACATTAGACACTAAGTCTCCTCTTGGAAAATGTGAAGTGTGTGCTCAGACTAAGATCACTAGGAAACCTTTTGGCACGGTTACTAGGAGCACAACACCTCTTGACCTTATACATTCCGATATTTGTGACTTTATGAGTTTTGTCACTAGAGGTGGAAGGAAGTATATGATCACGTTCATAGATGACTGCACAAGGTTTTGTCATATTTCGTTGCTTAAAACTAAAGACGAAGCATTTGAAAAGTTTTGCCTTTTCAAAACCAGGGTAGAAAACCAATTAAGCATGAAAATAAAGAGATTTAGGAGTGATATAGGAGGAGAATATATGTCCAGTGAGTTCAGATGCTTCCTTGCTTCACATGACATCATAACAGAAACCACTGCTCCTTACTCCCCCCAAATCTAACGACATAGCCGAGCGCAAGAATAGAACGTTAACAGAAATGTTGAACTCTATGCTGCTCACTGCAGGCATGCCTTTCGCTTATTGAGGAGAAGCAGTCTTGACTGTGAATCACATTCTGAATAAAGTCCCTCATGCTAAGTTAGAGGTTACACCCTACAAGCTTTAGTTTAAGCGACCCCCGCCTTTAACTAGACTTAAGACCTGGGGCTGTATAGCCTATGTCAGGGTTCCTGACCCTAGACGGTCTAAGGTTGGACCTAGGACTAATACATGTGTCTACTTAGGTTGTGCTGAAGATAGTGCTGCAGATAGGTTCCTTGATATTTCTAATAATATCATAATAGAATCTAGGGATGCAGTGTTCTTCGAGGATAAATTCCTCAAATATAAGAACCTAACAATCCTAGGTATGCAAACAACTATTACTGAGAAAGATCCCGAATCAGTACCGAGCATCTCTTATTCCGTTCCGGTAGATAACTCTGGCCTAGAGTCTAGGAGGACTTCAGTGAGAGAGAGAACCCCGAGAACCTTCGGTAGTGATTTTGTCACTTACCACGTTGAGGATTATCCATCTACCTTTAAGGAAGCAATGAGATCAAGGGATTCTCTACTATGGAAAGAAGCTATTGAGGATGAGATGAACTCTCTCCTTCAGAACGACACCTGGACGTTAGTTGATAAGCCAACAGGGGCTAAAACTGCAGGGTGCAAGTGGGTTCTGAAAAGGAAGCTAAATCCCGATGGTAGCGTCGCTAAGTATAAAGCACGCCTTGTGGTTAAAGGTTTCACGCAAGTAACCATTAGGGTTCTTCTTGCTATTTCGGCCATTGAGAACTTTGTTGTTCATCAAATGGATGTTAAGACTGCATTCTTGAATGGAGATCTGACCGAAGAGATCTACATGAGTCAACCTGAAGGTTTCATTGTAGAAAGTCACGAAAACAAGGTCTGTAAGCTATTAAAATCGTTATACGGATTAAAACAAGCACCGAAATTATGACATCAGAAGTTTGACTATACTGTAAAGAACATGAGATTCATGTCGAGTCTCTCGGACAAATGTCTTTACATACGTCATAGATCAGACACAGTCGCCATAATATGCTTGTACGTGGATGATATGCTGATTCTTGGTTCTGATCAATCCATGGTGGATGAAGTTAAGTTAGAACTAATGCAGACGTTTAACATTAAAGACCTCGGTGTAGTTAACACTATACTAGGTATGCAAGTGAGCTTTGAGAAACATGACATTTCCCTAAGTCAAAGCCACTACATCAAGTCCATGTTGGACACGTGGGGATACAGTGAACGTAAAGCGGCTAAGACACTATACGATTATTCTAACCGCTTAAAGCCCAATGATGGAGTTGCGGTTTGACAGTTAGATTATTCTAAACTACTTGGTAGCCTCATGTACGCTATGGTCTGTACGAGACCTGACATAGCCTTTACAGTCGGCATGTTAAGTCGGTTCACTAGCAATCCTGGCCAAGACCATTGGGATGCCCTCGATAGGCTGATGCGATACTTAAAGCACACCCGACAGTATGCTTTATGTTATAGTGGTCATCCTCCAGTTCTGGAAGGATATTCTGATGCATCATGGTGCTTAGAAATAAATGACAGTAAGTCCACTAGTGGATTCCTCTTCACACTAGGAGGAGCAGCTGTAGCCTGGAAGTCCAAGAGACAGTCGTGCATTGCACTCTCATCTATGGAATCCGAACTCTATGCTCTAGCTTCAGCTGGTGAAGAGGCAGAGTGGATAAGAGATTTGGTGATGGACATTCCCCTGTCGAACCTGAAACTGAGTTCTGTTGCAGTTTACTGTGACAATCAGGCTACTAAAGCGATTGCTATGAACACATTGTTCAATAGCAAAAGAAGGCAACTACGGATGAAACAAGCCTGGTTGACCTCCTTTACGAGTCAAGGGATTGTGAACCTCGTTGATGTGAGGTCAAAAGATAATGTTGCAGACGCCCTTACTAAAGGATTAAATAGAGCTCTCACAATCAAAACATCGGAGGAAATGAGATTAAAGTTCATAGAAATATGAAACTTTCCTCCAACGTTTATGTTTTGATACGTACGAGCCTATATCTGTCAACATTTAAGCATCTAAATAGTAACAGACTGAAAATCCCAAATAATTTCTTGATGAAAACCCAAGATGGTTGGATGCTGGTTATTCCACTTTTGATAACCTAACGTTCTCTCATTTTAAGTTGATTCAAGAGTTATTCAACTGGGAATTGAAAGTCGTTGTAAATGTTAATCTAAACATTATTGGTCACAACACATTATTCCACATTTGATAATATTGCACGTGATGTGTGCCCACATGTGTTGGTGAGGCACATAGTGATCCGTAATGAGTAAAGTAACATGACTAGTCCTAGTTAGACTGGATGAGATGCTGACAGAGTTACTTCACCGTTGCTAGAAGTGCTAAGCTCATTTAGTAAGAGCTAGTTTACTTTAAATGTTACTGCATATGTTTATGAATTCATAGAGTTTGACTCATGAAATTCCTTGCAGGCTACGATGGAGATTTTGGAGGAGCTGTAGACCTGGACATAGATGACGATGATCTACTAGATGAGTAGAATCATCAAACGTTCAATTCATGTCTTTGTTTTGTAATAATTATTCAAACTATGTTTTGGACAACATCTGTGTGATGGTTTGCCGTTTAGGTAAAACCTTTATTTTGCTTTATTAGTATGATCTGTCCTGAGTGATTTTGCTTAGTTTGGATTATTATTTAGTCTACACTCCAGCACCCCGAAACGTCACCGTTATTTGTCACGAATATAGGAGGAGATTGTAAGTGTATATTCGGACGAATAACGGGCTTGGGGGCTTTGCGCAGATAAACCCTAGGTTTATCATATATATTTACCTAGCTGGGGGCAACGGAGAGTAAGTTCCACTTACACTTTCCTCCGGATGTTTCGAGCGCCTCTCACACTGACTTTCGTCTGTGATTAGTGCGGGTAGTTGCAGATACAATTGATGGTTTGCAGCAGGTCGCGGCTTGCGACCAAGCGGTTTTCTCACCGACAATCTTTTCCAGTTCAATAAGGCTATCCGCTTCTGACGGTCTGTTTGTTCAGTTCGGCAGCAGCAGTTCGCAGTTGTCTGGCGGTTAGTTCGGCAGAGTTGGCGAGTACTGATTTGTCCGTCTGGATATATTTTGCCTTGTATGTTTTTGTTTCCATTGGGTACATTGACAAATCATGTCTCGTCATGTTTGCCTTGTAACACCCCAGTTTTGCAAGAGGTTCAGTCTGCAGTTCTGGAAAATTTTTTGGGTTTCTGGCAGGAGGCACACGGCCTGCGACACGGGCGTGTCGCAGGGCGTGTCGAGGCTGCGTCGACACTCGGCCCAAGTGTCGACACTTTTGCTCGACAAAGTGTCGAGAGTGTGGCACACGGCCTGCGACACGGGCGTGTCGCAGGGCGTGTCGAGGCCGTGTCGACACTCGGCCCAAGTGTCGACACTTTTGCTCGACAAAGTGTCGAGAGTGTGGCACACGGCCTGCGACACGGGCGTGTCGCAGGGCGTGTCGAGGCCGTGTCGACACTCATCCCAAGTGTCGACACTTTTGCTCGACAGGGTGTCGAGACTGGGGCACACGGCCTGTGACACGGGCGTGTCACAGGGCGTGTCCCGCTTGGTCGACGATCTTCGCTCGACGTTTTTCCACGGTGTCGACACAAAGCCTGTCGACAGGTGTAGAGACTTAGCACACGGCTTGGGACACAGGCGTGTCCCAGGCCGTGTCAGCTCTCGGGTTGGTTTCGGGGCCGTGTTGTTGGAGGCACACGGCCGACCACACGGCCGTGTCACTGGGGACACGGGCGTGTCGGGTTGAACACGGGCGTGTCAGATGCCGTGTGCAATTCCAGGCGTGTCGATTTGAGACGGCGAATGAGGCACACGGCCCTGGACACGGGCGTGTGCCAGGCCGTGTTTGACCCAGATCTTCTGTTTTCCAGGCGAATCACGGCCATTCTTTTTCTGGTTTTGGGATCTAACGGTTCAGGCCATCTCTTGGGAAGTTAAGTCCGAATTTAGGGTTGGAAACCCTCATTGTTTTCCAAGTCTTCTCTTTCTAAGTTCTTGAGAAAAGCTAGAGCAAGGAGGAAGAAGAAGAAGGTCTTGAGCTGTAGGAAGGGTTTCAGAGCTCCAAATCGCGAACCGAGTCTGGATCCGTGAAGCTTAGATCGTTGCGAAGATTTCCATCCGGCTATTTTGCCATGGCAAGGAAGAGGAGTCGGAAGGTAACGACATCTCTCCTCTCGGTCCTTAGGAGGCATGTACTAGCATCATTTATTTTCTTTCTCTCTAATTTTTGGGCACCAAACTCTCAAATGAGAGGGGTTTTGGTTTGCCAAGGTTCAAGAGGAACCTCCGGGTTGATTGAGTCCGTCCCCGGCATATTTTTGCATTAGAGATCCGCTTCGCTAGTGGATTAGGCATGGTGGGTGAAGCCGTGGTCGCGACCGTTAGTCCGACTCGGTGATGTTGCATACGAACTTAGGGATTCGTAGAGATTTCCGTTGCGGCAAGATGCCGTTTGTGTTGTGGTGATGATTGTCTCGTTTGCTTGGAAAGGTACGTGTAGTCGAACCCGGACAAGGTTAGCTCCTCGTGGCGGTAGATGGTTTCCTTGAGGGACAAGGTTAGCTCCGTATGAGTTGGAGATGGTTTCCTTGGTGGACAAGGTTAGCTCTGCACGAGTTGGAGATGGTTTCCTTGGTGCGCGGGAACGCTGCAGTACAAAGAGGGGTTACGATGTATTTAGTCTTGGTTTGTGTTGTGCCAAGGCGTGGCTATGTCTCCGTGGTCGGCTGGCTATCCCGTGACATGTGCGTCATGTGTGGAGAGTGTCCCGGCGAGACTAGTCCCTTTCTGTGAGACTGACGAGAATGCCAAGCTTGGGGCAAGCCCGGGCAAAGAGGCCACGAGCGGGTGGGGTCCAGCAAGGCTTCTTAGAATCGGTCGGTCTGTGTTTGTTGGAATCCTGGCATGAGATGTCAGAGCTTGCAGGCAAGCCCGGGGCTAAGCCCACGAGCGGGTGGGGCCTTGGCAAGAATTCCTTGTGGCGGCCTGTGCGCCGTTTGAGGGAGAGGTGTCTCCCTTAGTGTTTGCGGCTTTATGCCAATGGGGAAATGTGAGTACCCAATTGATGTGATGTTGTGCTAGATGCATACGCAGTAGGGTACCCTGGGTGAAGCCCGAGTGTTGCATTCATGTTGCATAGTATGCCCTTTTCTTTATAAGCTCAACCAATAGAGAACATGTTTGATGATTGAGACATCCAAGCCTGTTTTAGTGTTCTTCTGTTTATAGCTATTTTTATTGCATATGAAGTTCTGACTTGCAGGTTGGAAGGTTCCCGGGGTCCGTTAGGGGCGGCCGGGAGGAGATGTGTTGTTACACAGTTTGAGGTCAGCCTTTGCTGACCCACGTTACTAATAATTTTTACAGGGCAAGGATCTCATGCAGGAGCTAGCACGCCGGCCAAAAAGGCCTAAGCCCATGAAGTGTTTTTCCCTCTTTTGTAGCACTACTTTGATGATGATGTTTGTTTGAGACTCTTTTGTCCGGCTTGCATGCCGAGGTAGACTAGGAGTGCTGAGCACATTCATGATTGATGTTTTATGTCTCTTTTGGACACTTGATGTTAGGCCTTAAGGCCATTTGTTTTACTCTTTAGTGGTGGATAACCTCTAGTCCTGTTTGTTTCCGCTGTGTTGTGCAAGTGTTTTGAGTTTGGGTAGTTATATCAACTTATAATACTAAAGTTGTGGCGTTCGTATGCTGTAGGGCCCCGGCCGGACCCATATTATACGTCCACTACAAGGGAGGTGTTACAATTTGGTATCAAAGCGAGGTTTGATTCAAGGTTAGTGCGTAGAGAGGTTATCCACATAAGAGTAACGCGGGACCGTGAGTGTCCTTATGTTTTAGTCTTGAGATTGGAGACTAATCCCTTATTTCTTGTTTTCCTGAAGAGTGCAAGCAACGAGGCGGGCACTTCAAGAGCAAGGGATGATCTCTCGGCGAGCAGTGCTACTGCTCCAGGCCTTTTGGGCACGGGTGTAAACCGGCCGACTTTTGTCGTATGCTTGCAGAAGCGATGGTGGCAGCCCAAGCGGCGGCTGCAGCCCAGGTAGCAAACCCTGCTACACCGGACACGGCGACGACCGTGCCAGGCGGAGAAGCCAGGCGAGTGGAGCCTTTGGCAGAAAGGGTGGTGGTAGGACATGGAGACCGACACATGAAGTATTTCCTGAGTTTCCATGCCCCGTCCTTCAAGGGTGTTGGAACGCCAACGGACGCGGAGGATTGGTGGGTTCGTATTCAAGAACTGTTAAGGGCGGCAGAGATGCCAGAGGAAAAGAAAGCTGAGTATGCGGCGCTCATGTTGGAAGGAGACGCCAAATTGTGGTGGGTGAGCCATAGCGGCCGCCTGTTCCCGGGACGCACCCCCGTCAGTGGAAGAGTTTGGGGACGCTTTTCTTAAGAGGTATATCCCAGTTTCAACACGGTTGGCCCTGCAGAGGCAGTTTCTGCATCTAATGCAGCGAGACAAGACAATGGATGAGTACGTACAAGAGTTCACCCGTTTGGGTCATTATGCGGGAACGACAATGGCGGATGATGTAGAGAGGGATAACCTCTTCTACCAAGGATTGAGGGAAAATCTGAGACAACCCCTCATCTCCATGAAGAGGGCGGGATTTAATGAGCTAGTTGAAGCCGCCAGGAGTTTGGAGAATGATCTGGAGCGAACCCAGCGTCAAAAGGGTTTTACTCCCAAGCACGGGGAAGGGAAGCCCTCCCAATCTCATGTAAAGTCTGATGGGAGCAGGTGGAGGAGGAAGCCTCACACTTCCAGGTCGGGTGAGAGGAGCACGTGGACGCCTGGGGGTTCTCACTCTAGGGGACCGCTGACGTGTTACAACTGCGGGAAGGTTGGGCACATAGCCCGTGCTTGTCAGCAAGGGGGAGCGGGGCAAGAGTCAAAGCAGGAGCAGTCTGTGCGCTCGGGCCCCAGTGCTGCAGAGAAAGGAAAGATGGCGGAGTCGAGCGCTTCTCGGTTCCAACCGGTGCAACCAAGGGCTTACAACCTTGGACAACAAGAAGCGATCCGCCAAACCGACGTGGTGACAGGTATGAAGAAAATTTAAGTTTGCATTTATGCTTCATACTTTTAGACCCCCCTTTTTCGTGTGTTGTCTTGTTGTAGGCTTCGTGTTAGTTTCTGGATACCCCGCTAGGGTATTGTTCGATACGGGAGCATCATACTCCTTTCTTGCGGAGAGCTTCGTCCGAAGGGTAGGAGTCGAGTCCTTCTCGGTGGACGCGGAACTGAATGTGCGCATGCCCAATGGGTCATCTATGACCACCGGGGCTAGAGGGCGCATCTGTTGGGAGCTAGACGGAGTTGACTTCGTTTTGGAAGCGGCAGTGTTGCCGTTAGTAGAGTTCGATGTCATTTTGGGCATGGACTGGCTTGCAGAGCAGCGCGCCAACATTGATTGTTTGTCCAAGGTAGTGACCCTAAAGAGTAAGGGGCAATCAGAAGTCAAATTTGTGGGCCTTTGTGGAGTAGCCCATTCCCTAATTACGGCCATGCAAATGATGCGGGCGGTTAACCAGGGAGGTGTGGCGCTGGTAGCGTTGTTGGAGGTTCGTCTCTCCCAGCTATCTTTTGAGGAAGTGCCTGTGGTGGCAGAGTTCAGGGATGTGTTTCCGGATGAACTTCCTGGAGCGCCTCCTCGGCGGGAGATCGACTTTTCGATCGAGTTAGTGCCGGAGGCTAGACCGGTGTCGCGTCCTCCTTTTAGGATGGCACCAAAGGAGTTGGCGGAACTTAAGGTACAGTTACAGGAACTGTTGGAGCAGGGGTATATTAAGCCCAGTTCCTCACCGTGGAGCGCACTGGTGTTGTTTGTAAAGAAGAAAGACGGTAGCATGCGCCTGTGCATAGACTACCGAGAGCTGAATAAATTGACCGTCAAGAATAAGTATCCGATCCCTCGGATAGATGATTTGTTCGACCAATTGGTGGGGTCAGTGGTATATTCGAAGTTGGACTTGAAGTCAGGCTACTATCAGCTGCGAATTCGAGATGAGGACATACCCAAAACTGCCTTTGGCACAAGGTATGGACACTTTGAGTTTACGGTGATGCCGTTCGGGTTGACGAACGCACCATCGGTGTTCATGGATCTGATGAATCGAGTATTTCGGGATTACTTGGATTCGTTTGTGGTTGTCTTCATTGATGACATCTTAGTGTACTCTAAGTCGGAAGTGGAGCATGAGACCCACTTGAGAGTGGTCCTGCAAGTGTTGAGGGAGAACCAATTGTTTGCAAAGTTCTCAAAGTGCGAGTTCTGGTTAGCCAAGGTGGCGTTTTTGGGCCACGTGATTAGTGGTGATGGGGTGGCAGTGGATCCAGCGAAAGTGGAGGCCATCAAAGATTGGCCGGTGTTGAGGACCGTGGCGGAAGTCCGAAGTTTTCTTGGACTAGCCGGGTATTATAGGAGATTCGTGGAGAATTTCTCGAAGATAGCTCTACCCCTCACCTCACTCACTCGCAAAGACCATAAGTTTGTGTGGACCCAAGAGTGCAGTCAAGCATTTGAGGCCCTGAAGGAGAGGCTTATGATGGCTCCAATCCTGAGTTTACCGCAAGGGACCGATGGATTTCAGATTTTCAGTGACGCATCGGGATGCGGTTTGGGTTGCGTGTTGGTGCAACATGGCAAGGTGATAGCTTTTGGGTCTAGACAGCTGAAACCTCATGAGAGGAATTACCCCGTCCATGACTTGGAGTTGGCGGCGGTAATCTTCGCGTTGAAAATATGGCGACACTATGTGTATGGCGCAAGGGTGGAGATCTTCACGGACCATAAAAGCCTGAAGTATCTCTTGGATCAGAAGGACTTGAACATGCGGCAACGCAGATGGGTTGAGTTTCTTGGAGACTACGAAGTGGCAATTCAGTATACGCCGGGTAAAGCCAATGTGGTGGCGGACGTGTTGAGTAGAAAGTACTCGGGGCAAGGGAATTGGATCGAAGCTCATGATGAGCGGTTGGTACGGGAATGGGAGTCCCTTGGATTGGAATGTGTTGCGAGAGGCGAGTCTAGCGTGGCTCGGTTGAACTGGATTGAAGTGCAAAACGACTTGTCCGATCGTATTCGGGAAGCGACTCGATTGGATGTGGAGTTTCAACCTTTTGTGTTGGAGGCTCAAAAGGGCGAGAGCAGCGCCTGAGAGATGATTGGGGGAATCTTGAGAAAGGATGGAAGGGTTTGTGTACCGCAGTTTGGCAATCTCCGTGAGGAGTTGATGTTTGAGGCTCATTTCTCAAAGTACTCCATTCACCCGGGCAGTACAAAGATGTACTTGGATATGAAGAAATCCTTTTGGTGGCCGGGGTTGAAGCGAGATGTAGCTTTGTATGTGAGTCGTTGCCAAACATGTGCCTTGGTGAAAGCCGAATGTCAGAAACCGGGCGGGTTCCTGAAGCCCCTTCCAATTCCTGAGTGGAAATTTGAGGACATCTCCATGGACTTTGTGCATGGTTTGCCTAGATCGCAACATGGTAATGATGCTATTTGGGTGATCGTGGATCGCCTAACCATGGTGGCTCACTTCATCCCAAATCGGAAAGAGGACAGCGTGGAGAAGCTGGTGGAGTTGTATGTTCGCAACATTGTGCGACTGTACGGAGTTCCTAAGAGCATAGTCAGTGATCGAGATGGACGGTTTACGTCTAAGGACTGGAGATTGGTTCAGAAGAGCTTGGGCACGAAGCTAAAGTTCAGTACGACATTCCATCCTCAAACTGATGGGCAAACAGAGAGAACGAACCGTACTATGGAAGATATGTTGAGAATGTGCGTTCTTGATTTCGGCAAGAGGTGGGAGGATCACCTCTTCATGGTAGAATTTGCATACAACAATAGTTTTCAAGCAAGCATAAGAATGGCGCCATACGAAGCTTTGTATGAGAGGCGGTGTCGAACGCCAATGTCTTGGGCAGAGGCGGGAGACACTAAACTGTTGGGAAAGGATGCGGTGGTTGACGCTTGTGAGTTGGTACGGACCATCCAAGAGCGTATGAAGGTGGCGCAAGACAGGCAAGCAAAATATTTTAATGCTCGTCACCGGAATGTGGAATTTGCAGTTGGTGATTGGGTTTATCTGAAGGTCAAGCCGTTCAAAGGCGTCTCACGGATTCGCCGACTCAAGAAGCTGAGTCCAAGGTTTTTGGGGCCTTTTGAAATTGTTGAGCGGGTAGGAGAAGCAGCTTATCGGTTGACGCTGTCCGCAGATTTGAGTGGATTACATGACGTCTTCCACGTCTCCGTTTTGAGGAAAGCCTTGGTGGAGGCTAGCGTAGTGATTGAGCCGGCATCGGTGCCGATTGAGGAAGACTTGAGGACGCGAGTCCTTCCAATTGCTATAGAGGATTCGGAGACTCGGCAGTTGCGGAATAAAGAAGTCAAACTCGTAAAAGTTCGATGGGACAACTGTGGTCGTGAGGAGTTCTCTTGGGAACGAGAACAGCCATGTTAGAAGATTATCCAGAACTCTTCATGTCAGGTACAATTTAAGTTTTGTGCCCTTCTGTTTTGAAATTTCGGGACGAAATTCTGTTAAGTGGGGGAGAGTTGTAACACCCCAGTTTTGCAAGAGGTTCAGTCTGCAGTTCTGGAAATTTTTTTGGGTTTCTGGCAGGAGGCACACGGCCTGCGACACGGGCGTGTCGCAGGGCGTGTCGAGGCCGTGTCGACACTCGGCCCAAGTGTCGACACTTTTGCTCGACAAAGTGTCGAGAGTGTGGCACACGGCCTGCGACACGGGCGTGTCGCAGGGCGTGTCGAGGCCGTGTCGACACTCGGCCCAAGTGTCGACACTTTTGCTCGACAAAGTGTCGAGAGTGTGGCACACGGCCTGCGACACGGGCGTGTCGTAGGGCGTGTCGAGGCCGTGTCGACACTCGTCCCAAGTGTCGACACTTTTGCTCGACAGGGTGTCGAGACTGGGGCACACGGCCTGTGACACGGGCGTGTCACAGGGCGTGTCCCGCTTGGTCGACGATCTTCGCTCGACATTTTTCCGCGGTGTCGACACAAAGCCTGTCGACGGGTGTCGAGACTTAGTACACGGCCTGGGACACGGGCGTGTCCCAGGCCGTGTCAGCTCTCGGGTTGGTTTCGGGGCCGTGTTCTTGGAGGCACACGGCCGGCCACACGGTCGTGTCACTGGGGACACGGGCGTGTCGGGTTGAACACGGGCGTGTCGGATGCCCGTGTGCGATTCCAGGCGCGTCGATTTAAGACGGCGAATGAGGCACACGGCCCTGGACACGGGCGTGTGCCAGGCCGTGTTCGGCCCAGATCTTCTGTTTTCCAGGCGAATCACGGCCATTCTTTTTCTGGTTTTGGGATCTAACGGTTCAGGCCATCTCTTGGAAAGTTAAGTCCGAATTTAGGGTTGAAAACCCTCATTGTTTTCCAAGTCTTCTCTTTCTAAGTTCTTGAGAAAAGCTAGAGCAAGGAGGAAGAAGAAGAAGGTCTTGAGCTGTAGGAAGGGTTTCGGAGCTCCAAATCGCGAACCGAGTCCGGATCCGTGAAGCTTAGATCGTTGCGAAGATTTCCATCCGGCTATTTTGCCATGGCAAGGAAGAGGAGTCGGAAGGTAACGGCATCTCTCCTCTCGGTCCTTAGGAGGCATGTACTAGCATCAATTATTTTCTTTCTCTCTAATTTTTGGGCACCAAACTCTCAAATGAGAGGGGTTTTGGTTTGCCAAGGTTCAAGAGGAATCTCCGGGTTGATTGAGTCCGTCCCCGGCATATTTTTGCATTAGAGATCCGCTTCGCTAGTGGATTAGGCATGGTGGGTGAAGCCGTGGTCGCGACCGTTAGTCCGACTCGGTGATGTTGCATACGAACTTAGGGATTCGTAGAGATTTCCGTTGCGGCAAGATGCCGTTTGTGTTGTGGTGATGATTGTCTCGTTTGCTTGGAAAGGTACGTGTAGTCGAAACCGGACAAGGTTAGCTCCTCGTGGCGGTAGATGGTTTCCTTGAGGGACAAGGTTAGCTCCGTATGAGTTGGAGATGGTTTCCTTGGTGGACAAGGTTAGCTCCGCACGAGTTGGAGATGGTTTCCTTGGTGCGCGGGAACGCTGCAGTACAAAGAGGGGTTACGATGTATTTAGTCTTGGTTTGTGTTGTGCCAAGGCGTGGCTATATCTCCGTGGTCGGCTGGCTATCCCGTGACATGTGCGTCATGTGTGGAGAGTGTCCCGGCGAGACTAGTCCCCTTCTGTGAGACTGACGAGAATGCCAAGCTTGGGGCAAGCCCGGGCAAAGAGGCCACGAGCGGGTGGGGTCCAGCAAGGCTTCTTAGAATCGGTCGGTCTGTGTTTGTTGGAATCCTGGCATGAGACGTCAGAGCTTGCAGGCAAGCCCGGGCTAAGCCCACGAGCGGGTGGGGCCTTGGCAAGAATTCCTTGTGGCGGCCTGTGCGCCGTTTGAGGGAGAGGTGTCTCCCTTAGTGTTTGCGGCTTTATGCCAATGGGGAAATGTGAGTACCCAATTGATGTGATGTTGTGCTAGATGCATACGCAGTAGGTTACCCTGGGTGAAGCCCGGGTGTTACATTCATGTTGCATAGTAGGCCCTTTTCTTTATAAGCTCAACCAATAGAGAACATGTTTGATGATTGAGACATCCAAGCCTGTTTTAGTGTTCTTCTGTTTATAGCTATTTTTATTGCATATGAAGTTCTGACTTGCAGGTTGGAGGGTTCCCCGGGGTCCGTTAGGGGCGGCCGGGAGGAGATGTGTTGTTACACAGTTTGAGGTCAGCCTTTGCTGACCCATGTTACTAATAATTTTTACAGGGCAAGGATCGCATGCAGGAGCTAGCACGCCGGCCAAAAAGGCCTAAGCCCATGAAGTGTTTTTCCCTCTTTTGTAGCACTACTTTGATGATGATGTTTGTTTGAGACTCTTTTATCCGGCTTGCATGCCGAGGTAGACTAGGAGTGCTGAGCACATTCATGATTGATGTTTTATGTCTCTTTTGGACACTTGATGTTAGGCCTTAAGGCCATTTGTTTTACTCTTTAGTGGTGGATAACCTCTAGTCCTGTTTGTTTCCGCTGTGTTGTGCAAGTGTTTTGAGTTTGAGTAGTTATATCAACTTATAATACTAAAGTTGTGGCGTTCGTATGCTGTGGGGCCTCGGCCGGACCCATATTATACGTCCACTACAAGGGAGGTGTTACATGCCTCGCATTGTAAAGAAGTTGATGGTACAAGATTTGCTTGCCCTTTTATTTGCATTTGATTTATTTGACTTGATTTTGGTTGAGTATTCCCGTGACATGTGTACAACCAATTTTGATCTCATCGAGTCCATTTTCTTCTTTACTCATAGTTTCTTCAAATTTTTTGAAAAAAACGTTGACATCTTCAGCACAATATAACGTTGTATTTTTTTGCTCAACACTTGTAATTTTACTTATTTTGATAGTCTCATTTATTACATCATATGATTACATGTGATTAAGGCTGATCAATAAGCTTTTAAAGAAAACAATATGTTTAGTAGTATGTTTTAATAGCTTTTAGATGTTTTTTTTTTCCATATTTTGAGATTTAAATATATTCAAAAAGATAAAACAAAAAATATATAATAGAGATTAAGGACATACCTAAGGGATGCAAGAATGAAGATGGGTTGCAATTTCCTTTGAACAGGAGGCGTGATGTCAGATGAGCAAGCTTTGTGGAGAGACTCTTTTCGCAAAGAGTGGGGTTTAAGAATTAGGAGCATGATTTATAATTAATGCATTTTTATATGATCATCTAAATACTATTTTTTATATAGATATGTGCACTGAATGTATAAATATTTTTTTGATTGAATTTTTTAATTAGTGTCCTTAAGCACACAAAATAAACCCCTATATGAATTTGTTTATTTTTGAAAATCAAACTTAAACTGTTGAAATTTTGTAGTGAAAGTGACGACCTCTGCGGACCGCCCGCGCGGACTGATGCTGCGGACTGTGCGGACTGGTGTGGCGACTAACCAGGCCTGCTGGTGTTTCTGCATCAGCGTGTTCCGAGGATGTAACCGGGCGAACAGGTTTGTTATCCGCGGGACCTGCAGACTCATCTGGAGTTCGCTGAGTCTGACTGTTGCGTACTCTTCTGGAGGTCGCGAGATCGGCATAGTGTTGTGTTTGTGTTCTTGTTCTCTGGAGCGGTTTGATGGAGACTGCGAAGTTCGTCGGTTAGTGCGGACTGGTGTTTGATTCCGCCAGTATGGAGTTTGTCATGGACTCCTGGTGGTGTGCACTTGTTCTGGATTTGTACCGTCTGGTTGTGCTCAGTCCGGGTGTTCGCCAGGTAGCACAGACTACTTCTCCATCCGCCGAAATCGACAGCTTGATTGAGCCTGGTTTGTGCTCTAGCTACGGGCTTGAAGAGTGCAGATTGGAGCAGTGTTCACAGGGTGCAGCGGACTGGTGGTGGTTTTCGCAGTGTTCGCGGGTGTGGCAGGCTGGTCTTGGTTCTGGCCTTAGACAGTGTGCAATCCAGATAGGCTTTTTGTCCGGCCATGTTGGTGCGACCTTGGAGGACTGGCTTATTCGGCCGTCATGTGCGACCTTGGAGGACAGGCTCTGTGCCCGCACTATGCAGATAGGTTTTGTGCTAGCTGCGAGAAGGGTGGTGATCCTATCAGTTAGGGCGATGACCACACTTCTCTCTGCGCCTATAAATCGGACATCCTATCACATCATAACTACAACCGAATGAACAGTAAGTGAGCTCGGGTTGTTTGCTGCGGACAGGTTTTTGTATCCGCGCGATTTGAGAAGTTAACCAGTTTTGCTGTTGTAGATTGTGCGGCTAGCTCTGAGAAGTCAGAGACTTGGTTCTGACTTTCGTCTTGGATTAGTGCGGGTAGTTGCGGATACAATTGATGGTTTGCAGCAGGTCGTAGCTTGCGACCAGGCGGTTTTCTCATCGGCAATCTTTCCCAGTTCAATAAGGCTATCCGCTTTTGACGGTCTGTCTGTTCAGTTCGGCAACAGCTGTTCGCGGTTGTCTGGCGGTTAGGCGGCTTGCAAATTGCGGACAAAGTTCTTTGGCTTGGAATAACGGCGTGTCCTCTCGATTAGGTTGCGGTCTGGCGACTTGACAACTTCAGCGGACTACGTAGTTCAGCTCGGCAGAGTTGGCGAGTACTGATTTTGTCCGCCCGGATAGATTTTGCCTTGTATGTTTTTGTTTGCATCAGGTACATTGACGAATCATGTCTCGTCATGTTTGCCTCGCATTGTAAAGAAGTTGATAGTACAAGATTTTCATGTCCTTCTATTTGCATTGGATTTATTTGACTTGATTTTAGTTCAGTTCGGCTGGTTGGCAGACAAGTTATTGAACTGAGAAAGCTTAAGGAGAGAAGACCGACTGGCCGCAACCGCGAACTGCTGCAAACTGCTGATTGTAAACCGCAAGCTTCACTGATCTCTGACCGCAGTCAACACCAAAGACCTGGCTTCTCAGTGCTAGTCGCACAACCTGCAAACAACAAACCGGTTATCCTTCTCAAACCGCGCAGATAGAAATCCGAGGCCGCAGCAATTAACCTACGTCCTACTTGCTGTTCATTCAGTTACATTATGTTGTCACATGGGGGGTCCTATTTATAGGCACAGAGATGAGTGTTCTCATCGCCCTAGTGGATAGAAACACCACCCAGCCCGCAGCTAGCACAGAGTAGTCCGCCCAGTCCGCATGAACAAGACCAGACAACAACCTATCTGCCTGTCATCAAGGAAGGCCGGATAGAAGCCAGTCTGCATCCCTGCGGACACTGCACCAGCCCACACATCTCTACAGACTCTACTCCAGTATGCACGCTGCAGCGGACACAGCTTCATTCCGCATACCCCGAGCTTGCACCCTCAACACAAGGCTGACTGTTGCCGAGCTCGGCGGACAAAGAACCTATCCGCGCAAACTACGCGATCTCCCGGACTGATCCATCATGAACTTGGTTCAAATCCACACCAAGTCCACACCACCGACCAGTTCGCTCAAACCGGCGAACTCTGGTACTAGTTCGCTCTATCTAACGAACTTCGCTGCCAGTCCGCTCCGGCTAGCGAACTTCGCTACCAGTCCGCTGCAACCAGCGAACTTCGCTGCCTGTCCGCTCCAACCAGGGAACTCCGCTGCCAGTCCGCTCCAACCAGCGAACTCTGTGGTTATTCCGAACCGTGCCACCAGAGCTAGACCAAGGCACTCACTATGCCGACCTCTGAAGCTCTGGTCCAGTCCGTAACCCGGACTTCACAAACTTCAACCGAGACCGCACCTCGCCAGTCTTGGCGAGCTCCGCGGATAACAATCCTATCCGCCCAGTTACATCATGGGAACCAACTGCCGGCTAAACACAATCCGGCCTGGCAATCTGCCTTCTCTGTCCGCACAGTCCGCGTGAATAGACTACCCAGGTCGCCAGAGCAAAAGCCGACTGCAGCACCATTGCCGACCTGACAAGCCGCCAGTCCTGTCTGCACAGGCCGCGCGGACAGGTCGCCCAGTACACCACTTTCACTTCATAATTTTGAACACTCCCCCTTGAAGTGAGATGTGGTGACCAACCCCAGCAGTCCCTGTAACCGTAAACATGGCCTCTCCGATAACGACAATGAGAAGATATTCCACGACAAAGTCCTCGCTCAGCATATTCCAGACCATAAGGGATCCCTCCAGCACCTCCCAAAAGGAGTCATGCATCCCTCTGCCTTCTTCTACAAGTTTAACACCGACTTGTACGTCACAGGAGTGACACCAACCTTAGGCACAAGGTCCCAAGCCTTGTCTCTTCTGAGGACAGTCACCTCCTCTTCTTTGGCATTAACCACATCCCCGACTCCAGTGATGTCATCACAGCTAGAAGGCATCAGCTCGAACAGAGGGCCTGCGAGGAAATAAGAGTTCGAGCTCACCCCGTTTCCTTCGCAAAATTGAGCTGGTGGGTTAATGATCCTCTTCGAACTCCGAAGTGCCTGATCATGGTGAACCACCTCTGCTGCTCCTTCTGAACCAGCTCCGATCCCTGGCAAACCTGTAGCATTGCTCCCATTACCTTCTTCTCCAGCTTCAACACCGACTTGTATGTCACAGGAGTGACACCAACCTTAGGCACAAGGTCCCAAGCCTCGTCTCTTCTAAGGACAGTCAACTCATCTTCTTTGACATTAACCACATCCTCGACTCCAGTGGAGTCATCACAGCTAGAAGGCATCCGCTTGACCAGAGGGACTGCGAGGAAACAAGAGATCAAGCTCATCGTGTTTCCTTCGCAAAATCGAGCTGGTGGGTTGATGATCCTCTTCAACCTCCGAAGTGCCTGATCATGGCTAACGACCTCCGCTGCTCCTTCTGAACCAGCTCTGATCCCGGGCAAACCTGGAGCATTTCTCCCCTTGTTTTGTGAACAAGATGCCACCGCTCTGGAACTAGAAGCACCTGGAGGATTGCTCCCAATTCTTCCAGAACCAGAAGCCTCCGCTCTTGAACAAGAAACACCTGGAACATCGCTCCACTGCTTCGTGAACCAGAAGCATCTGCCCCGGAGCTAGAACAACCGGGACCTCCTGGTAACATAGGCAGATCCATAAGAAGATCTTTAGCAGCAGCCTCCTTCAACCCATCGTCTGACCTGTTCTCTTTTAGCTCCATATATGAGTTACCTCCATATGACGTTAGTTCATCGAAGACAACGTCTCTGGACATGATGAACTTCTTCATCGCAGGATCTATACACTTCCATCTCTTCTTCTGCTCATCATAGCCCACAAAAACAAGCTTCCTCATCTTCACATCCAGCTCTGTCCTGTGAGCATCCAGGACGTGTACATAACTGGTCGACCCGAACACCCGAAGATATTCCACACTGGGCTTCTCCTTGAACATCACCTCAACCGGAGACTTCATGTTGATCGGACTTGGAGACATCCGATTGATTACATACGCCGCACAGACCATCCCTTCCGCCCAAAAAACCTTAGGAATGCCTTTGCCATGAAGCCAACACTTGCAGATCTCCGTCAGATGACGAATCTTCCGATCTGCTACTCCACTTTGTTGTGAAGTATGTCCACAAGAAAGCACCCTCCGGATTTCGTGCTTGATGCAAAAGTTAGAGAACACAGTTGAACCAAATTCACCTCTGTTTCCCGTTTTCAGCTTTTTGATCCGCATGCCAAACCGACCATACACAAGCTTCTTTAACTCCACAAACAAACATAACACGTCCGACTTCTCCTTCATGAAATACACCCACATGTACCTTGTATAGTCATCAATCAATACCAGCATATACCTGCTACCTCCAAGACTGGCGATGACGGTCGGTCCCAACACCTCACCATGGATAGACTCCAACGGTTGAGAACACCTAGTCTGCGACTTATCAAACGAAAAGCGATAAGCTTCACCGTATTGACATCCCACACAAACTTGACCGTTGCTGAAGGATGACAACTTAGGCAAGCCATTCATAAGGCTCATTTTTGCCATTGCTTTCAACTTGTCCATCCCGACATGTCCCAGTCTGTCATGCAAGATAGCTGTACTATCATTAGCACTCATCCGATCAACATAAGAACTTGTTGAGTCCAAAACCAAGTTCTCATCCCTTCTCCACATATGAGCGACGTTCGTCGACTGAAGGATAACCTTATAGTCCTTCTTGAAGTGGCCAGGCTGGTTGCATATATAGAACCTTGACCCTTCCTTCCTCTTGCTGATATGAAGTAGAAGGCCCATCACCAGCAACTGACTTCTTCTTGTCCCATCTTCTTTTCTTCCCTGAGAAGAGCGCCTCACCATCTCCTCCAGAGACAGTGACTCCAGTCATCTAACTTGATAAGCGCTCCTGCGAAGCCAACAGGTTCTCCAGCTCCAACAAAGACGACTGATTGGCCGAACATTGAATAAAGGTCATAAAGGCCACATACTCCTTCCACAAGCCACGAATGATGTGCCTCTTCAGCTTCGCCTCCAAAATAGACTCATCAGGGTCCAACGCTGATATCTCAGTGCACATGTTCTTCATCTTCAGGAAGAACGTAGAGATGGACAAATCTCCCTGAGTGGCTCCCGCCAACTCATTCTCTAGGAACTGTAACTGAGCTACATTCTTCCTGTTGAATAACCCATCAAGTGAAGTCCAAATCTCAGCAACAGACCAACATCCGATGATGTGGTCAAAGAGTTCTGATGAGATAACCCGCTTGAGAGTAAACTCCGCCTTTGCATTTGTTTTCCTCCAAGCTCTCACCTGTTCAGCAGTACCAGTTGCAATAGTAACTTCTTGCCTGTCGTCACCACAAATGACCTCCCAAAGATCCTCACCCAAAAGATAGCTTTCCATGCACGACCTCCACTTCTTAAAATTGGTCGGCGTTAAAGGCTAAATACCAAGACCTCTTGCTAACCCACCTTCCATTGCAACAACCACTGCTCTATTAGCTTCCAGAAACGCCGAGCACAACTGATGGTTGATCACTGCTCAAACCTCTATTCCCTCTGATACCATGTTAAAATTTCTTAAGATGATCATGGAGATTGCTCCGATACCAAGTAAAACTTTCAAAGCTATCAAGATGACACCTTGATCAAGCGGAAAGCAGGAATCAGGCGCAAGAACACTCAATCGTAAACCAAGCTCAAAAAATCAGAAACAATAGAAGGTAAAAACAAGTCGGGTATTATCAACAATTTTCTTTACAAGGCAGAACATACATGGCGAGACATGATTCGCCGATGTACAAAAGAAGAGCATACAAGCAAAGCAAGAAAACAAGTCGGGCAGACTGTCTCAGAGATCGCTATGACCGCCAAGCTTCTGTTGCACCGAACTGAACTACAGAGTCCGTGTAGACCGTGGACAACCCATTATTTTGCTGAACACCTTTGGCCGCTCTCTGCAAGCCGCCTAACCGCTACAGTCGCATAACTGTCAGAGTCAGCGAACAAACTGCAGCCAAACTGAAGAACAGACCGCCAAGACCGACGGATAAGTTATTGAACTGGAAAAGCTGAAGGAGAGAAGACCGGTTGGACTCAACTGCGACCTGCTGCAAATCGCTGATTGTAAACCGCAAGCTCCACTGATCCCTGACCGCAGTCATCACCAAAGACCTGGTTTCTCAGTGCTAGCCGCACAACCTGTAAACAACAAACTGATTATCCTTCTCAAACCGCGCGGTCAGAAATCCGATGCCACAACAATTAACCCAAGTCCTACTTACTATTCATTCAGTTACATTATGTTGTCACATGGGGGTTCTATTTATAGGCACGAAGAGAAGTGTGGTCACCGCCCTAGTGGATAAAAACACCACCCCAGCCTGCACCTAGCACAGAGTAGCCCGCCCAGTCCGCATGAACAAGACTGGACCCAGCCCATCCACATGTCATCAAGGAAGGCCGGATAGAAGCCAGTCCGCATCCCTGCGGACATCACACCAGCCCGCACATCTCTGCAGACTCTACTCCAGTCCGCACGCTGCAACAGACACAGCTTCCGTCCACACGCTGCAGCGGACACAGCTTCCGTCCACACGCTGCAGCGGACACAGCTTCCGTCCACACGCTGCAGCGGACACAGCTTCAGTCTGCACACCCCGAGCTTGCACCCTCAGCACAAGACTGACTGTTGCCGAGCTCGGCGGACAAAGAACCTGTCCGCGCAAACTGTGTGATCTCTCGGACTGAGCCATGCTGAACTTGGTTCAAATCCACGCTAAGTCCACACAACCGACCAGTTTGCACAAACCGACGAACTCCGGTACTAGTTCGCTCTATCTGGAGAACTTCGATGCTAGTCCGCTCCAGCCAGCGAACTCCACTGCTAGTCCGCTCCAACCAACGAACTCTGCGGTTATCGCCAACCGTGCCACCAGGGCTAGACCAAGGCACTCGCCATGCCGACCTCCGAAGCTCTGGTCCAGTCTGCAACCCGGACTTCGCAAAATTCATCCGAGTATGCACCTCGTCAGTCTTGGCGAGATCTACGAATAGCAATCCTATCCGCCCGATTACATCCTGGGAACCAACTGTCGGATGAACACAACCCGACCTGGCAAGCCGCCTCCTCTGTCCGCACAGTCCGTGTGAACAGACCGCCAGAGCAAAAGCAAACTACAACACCATTGCCGAACTGGCATGCCGTCAGTCCTATCCGCATAGGCCGCGCGGACAGGTCGCCCAGATCGCCCAGTCCACCACTTTCACTTCATGATTTTCAATAATTTTTATTTACTAAACGCAACCCTCACAAGCCTCCATGGACATAACTCATGAGACCCCATTGTGCTTCTCGACCCTCAACGATTCTGTCGAGTACGCTCTTGGTTTCGACAAAAAAGTTAGAGTACCTCGCAATCCACTCACGTCCACGCACGGCTCCACCATTTCCTTTCCGATTTTCATTTACTTCTCGCCTTTACTATCTTTCACCCCTCGTCATGCACGTACAATCAATATGGGACGTATGAATCCGAATTAATGTGCTTTTCTTAAAGAAAAAATTACATGTTAAACCGAGTCATCATAGGTCAAAAACACTGAAACAAAGTAAAATTGGCGCAGAGCAGGATGTTGGTTCTAAGTCAAATCATCATGTAATGATGTTGCAACACTCAATTTGGGGCGAAACTTTTTGCTCCGGGCCCCGGACGAAGACCATCGTCCGGGGCCATCCTGATTCTGACAGGTGGACATGTAAATATTCAATAAAATACAGCTTCGCGCTTCGCAGGAGTTGGGTTTTTTTTGGGAGGTAACTTTTTCCATTGTGCGCCAAATATCTCCCTCATCGTCGTCATTCGTCATTTCTCATGCTCGATTCATTCTTTGCTCACAACGATTTTTCACATTCTTCCTGCTCAAAATGTTCTAATCAGCTAAGCACCATCAGACTCTTGTGAGATCATGGAAGAGGCAAGTCACTCAATCCTTATTCATCATTTGAATCAATCAACTTTTTGTTCCTTATTCAATTAGCATAAGCACCATGTACTATTGCCTGTCATAAGATTGAAGAAGATAATTATTTCAGATAAAACTTTGAAAATAAGAACGATATAATGCATGAAAGAAAGATAAATTATCTCAAATATTTAATGTAATATCTGAGATAAAAGTTTAATGTCTCAGATATTTCATATGATATCTCAGAGAAAACTAACAGATTTTATCCAAGATATTACATTTACTAGATTTGATCTTATCTCAGATAAAAGTTTAATCTCTGCAATATTGTCTCAGCAATGTCATGTAATATCCCGGAGATAAAAGTTTAATTTCTCCAATATTTCTGTTTGTTATAGGTTAGATACAACAGGAGTATGTTTCCGGTTGTCCAAACAGAAAATGAAGCTCACAAATTGTACTGTGAGTATGCGCGTAACATTTGTTTTAGTGTTTAAAAAGAATACCGAATTTTATGGTCAGGTACAAACAGAAAACCCCGTGCTCGGGAGAAGAATAAGATATTTTCTTTTCTCTAGTACGGGCCTCTGTCGGTAAAGAGGAATCAAATAATTCAAGTGGAGTTTTTTGTTACATATTAATAAGAAAGACCCATGCTGCGAGTTGTTTCATGCCATAAATAAACACAAACACTCAAAAAATCCGTTGGACAAGCGGATTCACGTCTCTTACAACCTACACAATCCTCGGTGTAGAAGCAATTTACTTAGCTTTACATCCTTAATTATAAAATCAAGGGAGTATTGTTGTAGTAAAGCTGGAATCAAAAGATCACATAAAGTTCCTGAAAGTGAACTCAAATATCGAAAAATGGATGGTAGAACAAATTGTCCCTCGAGGATTGTCTTTAATGCGGATAAACAAGGTCAAAATCTAGTAGTCGGAAAATTCATCGAGGAACATAACCATAAACTTGCAACTAATAAAGATCAACATATGCTTCGATCTTATATGGTCATTACTGAAGAAAAAAGTGTTGTATTGAAATCCATGACTGAAGCTGGAATAAAGACATCAGATGCATATAATTATCGAGCTGACGAGGTTGGGGGAACAAAAATGTAGGATTTTTAAAAATGATACATACAACTTCATAGCTAAAGAGAGGAGTACATGAGTTGATGGTGGAGATGCTGCAAGCCTTCTCCAATAATTGAAGTCTCATGCAATGGATGATGGTATGTTCTCCTACGGGATCCAAACAGATGATTTAAACAGGTTGACTAATTTCTTATGGATGGACGAGCCATCAAAAATATACTATGAGTGCTTTGACGATGCGATAACATTCGATTCTACATACAGAATGAATATGTACAACCTTGCATGTGCTACATTTGTAGTGGTCAATAATCATTGGCAAAATACTGTTGTTGCAATAACATTCATATCATAAGAGACTATAGAATCTTTTATATGGATTTTTGAAACTTCTTAAAATTTGTTTCTGGCAAGCAACCATTGATCATTTTTACGGACCAAGACCAGGCTATGATGGTTGCTATCGAAAGAGTTTTGACCAAAAGTTCTCATCGATTGTGTCAATGACATATTGCAAAAAAAGCTTCAACTAAAGTGCCGACATTTAATATTGATGCAAGTGTCCAGTCTATGTTTCATGCTTGTTTAAGTAAGTATGACTCTAGTACTGAGTTTGAATTAGCTTGGAGTCAAATGATCCTGCATGGAAACCTTAGTGAAAATAGATGTCTAAGTGATTTATATAAAATTCACTTGTACCGCATTTGATTACTACTAAACTGTAATAAAAGCTATAGTAAAAACAATAATATTTCTTGAAGTTACTTGCTTTGGAAAACAGATAATATTTCATAAGCTATTTTCGCCCTAAATTTAGAAATTTGTTTCTCCCACAACTTGCTGACTGGCCATTTCGTAGAAGAGGTCGAGCATAAAAACTACATATACTTCATCACGTAGACACCACAATCTACAAAGGTTTTTTGTGTTGGGTATCCTTTCATTGAAATTATATTCCATAGTGTGAGATCAACATCACATTTCTCTTGCGCCGTATCCCTTAGCATTTTTACCTGACAACACAAAAAAATCAATTTAATAGGACTCTATGGGAAAGCTTGGGCTAACATAAGTTAAAGTTCTTCACTAACCGGGTCTGTCATCCATTCACGACGCATGAGATTAGACAATGAGTCATATAACACCCATTTGCGTTCTGAGTATTTGCCAACCAGTAAACAACAATGTGATTGGGTGCAAACAAGCATAAAGATCATTGATGCACGCTGCAAATTAGCTGTGGATATGTGGGGAACATAAGACAATCCGCCACATTTTTCTGATTTCATCTGGTTATGAAGCTGTTTGGAACAAAAAAATAACTTTTATGCAAAAAACAAATATGCAGTTAGTTATATTAGATAAAGTATAAATACTAACACATAAATTTGGGCTAACATATAAAAACATTCGCCATCATTTTGGATCAGTTGTCCTCCTATTTTCTAGCACACGAGCAAATGCATCAACGTGACAATCTGCAATGTATTTATCGGTTAACAAATCATCCATCGACTCACGCATCCCGGGTAACCGAGGGCCTCTGAAGGCAATGTGATCCCTAAAATAGTTTGAGAAATGATGTTTAATCCAATAAAAATAAATCAAAACGAAACATAATAGTACCCAGATTTACAAGAGCTTATCCGTGCATGAATGAGCTCACGTTGTTCCTCAGTTATGAGATTCTTTCCGGGGTACTCAGAGGGATATGTATCCTCATTTTCTTCCTCCATTACATCAACTTCCTCCCCCACTTCCTCCACCTCCTCATCCTTTTTCTCCTCCTCATCCACTTTCTCCACCTCATCCACTTTCTCCTCCTCATCTTCACCAAATAAAGAGGAGACATAATGAGATTTTTTTAGAATACTAATAGAGTCAGACAACCGGTTAACTTTCTTATGAAGCGCTTCATAATTGGCTGTCATTTTACGGTCTAAAGAACGAATTTCTTCAAAAATTTGTTTCAAAACAGACATGACAATATCATTATATCTCCTCTGCTACTTCTTCTTAACCTTCTCCTCCTCCGCCTCCAGCTCCTTCTCTATCCTCTTCTGCTTCTTCTTCTTCTTCCTATCCTTCATTCCATGTTCATTGTCTTTGGGGTTGCATAATAGTAAATCATCCTCTAAAATTTCTTCAAATTGTGTAAAGACCTGAAATTAAATTACATATACAAATGACCTTGCAATTAACAAATTAAATTATAAATACTATACATATACATATACATATAAGAACGACAGATTACATATATCAGGGTGGTCTTGATGTTTTGAAGTACTGACATTGCACTAGTGAGCTCAAATGTTTTGATAGATGTCCAAGAGTTTATACGAGGCCTCCTCTCCGGAAAGGTAGGAATTTGCATCTGTAAGTGCTCAAATATCCATATCAGGACACAGGTAAATCCATTCAAGTAGTCCATTGCCTCCGGTGGACTTTTCTGTTTCTTGGAAATGGTATCTAGACTATCAAGTAGATAACCGTGAATTGCTCTAAGCCAATTGTAGTTCTTAAATAATTCAGGATCAACTAATCGGATAAACTCTTCAGGAATTCTATTATAACTACATGAGAAGAATAATGTGCATAGTACATTTAGCAAAATAGTTTTCAAGTCTCCTTCCTCCATAATATAATCTTCTTTAGCAATTTGCAATATCCGAGATTTCAAATCCATCTTTATCATGGTAGAGAATGACTTGTATTGATACTCAACATTGTGCCTTTGGTTAGGCAACCCAATTATCATTGTAACTTCATTTCTTGTAAACCTAAGCTTGCTTGAGCATACACTGAAAGTTTTACTCGAAGAATTATAATGTTGTACCATAACATATAGAATCAAAGTATTTTGTGGGGCAGATGAAGTGTTAAAAAGATGAATTATCCCAGTTGATTCGAGTTTCTGATATAACTTCTTATCTATCTTGTTGATTATGGGAGAAACAAGAGATACAAATGAAGAAATAAAACATATGCTGCTTAGTATATGGGGTTTGGTGGCTGGTTTCACCATCTTTAGAACCTGCAATCATACCAATAAAATACTGATCCGAGTGTGCAACCTCGTATTCGCGAATAGTGGGCCCCTTAGTTGGAGTGTGAAAGCGGCAGGTTGGTAGGCACCCGCCCGGGTCATTCGGGTGTGGAGGAGGGATCAGCAGGCCCTCCCCCTGCCCCTTTTTTCCCTCAGGCCGGCGAGACCGGCCCCGAGCCCGGCGGGTAGGCCAGGCGAGACCGGCCCCAGGCCGGGTCTCGCCCAGACCCGCGGGAAGCCGGGCGAGACCGGCCCTAGGCCGGGTCTCGCCCAGCCCGACGGGTAGGCCGGGCGAGACCGGCCCCAGGCCGGGTCTCGCCCGGCCCGGCGGGTAGGCCGGGCGAGACCGGCCCCAGGCCGGGTCTCGCCCGGCCCCCGCGGGCAGCCGGGCGAGACCGGCCCCAGGCCGGGTCTCGCCCAGCCCGGCGTGTGGGCCGGGCGAGTCCGGCCCCAGGCCGGGTCTTGCCCCGTCCCGTAGGGTGGGTCCCCCTTTAGTTTTGGGTGACGTGTTTTTCCTCCTCTACCCCCCGGCGTGGCGGTTTCCTATTGGCCCGAGGCCTTTTGGCCGTGGGGGTATTTTGGTCATTTGTGGCCCATGGAATTTGGAAAACTATAAATAGACCCCCTTGGGTGCCTTGGAGAGGATCCTTTTCTTAGCTTCCTCCTCCCTTAGCTTCTTCTTGGTAGAGTAGAGAGAGCTCTCCAAGGCGCCCAGCCTAACCCTTTGGTAAGGGAGGGGAAGAGCTCAGGTAGCCTTTCGGGTGTGAGGTGGGACCTCCGTGCTAGAGCCGAGGGTCTGTTCATAGTCTCCTAAGTCTCCGGTCCGTGACGTTCTCTCGAGTGTAGTAGGTGTGAGGTCACCCCTTTCAGGGACCCCGAACTCCACAGAGGTCAATTTTGGCTTCAACACTTTTGGTGCGGTGAGCGTGGAGAGTGACCAGCACAGAAGATCTCAGGAGAGTGTCATGACGGGAGGTCAGGGAGGTAGTGATGATCTCGGCGAGCTCCCTAGCTCAGGACCCTTTGTGGGGAGGCAAGAGTTCATGGCCTCCATCCAGGGTATCATGGAGATGTTGCGAAGCATTGCTCCTCAGGGTGGCAGCTCCACCCCGACCCCCCAGGCGCTAGCTCCCCCCCTCGACGAGTCAACTCCCAGGGGTTTAGGCGAGATGACCCTAGCAGGGGGAGAAGGAAGTGCACCAGGAAGAAGGCCAGTGAAGGAGAGGATGTGAGATGGGGTCGAGCGAGACCTCACCGGACGGGAGCTGTTCTCCAGCCCGGCGAGTGCCAACCTCCCAGGCGAGCAGGTTGCGCGAGTGGAGGTGACAAGACCACCCCTTAGGGGGTCACCCTTCAGCGAGCTGATCATCTCAGCTCCCGTTCCCGGGGGGTTCAGAGAGCCAGACATGGCTTACTATACAGGGAAGGATGACCCCGTTCAGCACCTGCAGTGGTTCGAGGATGCCGTCTTCATCAAGCCGATGACGGACGCCTTCAAGTGTCGCCTCTTTGCGATCACATTGAAGGAGAAGGCAAGGGACTAGTTCCATCAACTCCCTCCAAGGTCGATCTATGGGTTCGAGGACTTGAGCCGAAGCTTCCAGCTCCGCTTCTCCACCTCCAAGAAGCGGAAGAGGAGTCCTGAGTCCATCTTCCTGATAAGGCAGGGGGCCGAGGAGTCGCTGGCCCGTTACGTTGACCGGTTCTAAGAGGAGATCCTGGAGGTCCAGGAGATGCCAGGGTATGCTCTCCAGATGGCCTTCACCGTTGGGCTGAAGGAGGGCTTCTTCAAGATGAGCTTGACCCGGAAGGCCCCCCTTTCCTTCGAGGAGCTGATGGAAAGGGCGGCAGAGGAGATTGCCATGGAATGCGCCAACCCGGCATTTGTCAAGAAGTTGGCAAAGCTAACAGAGGCAGAGTCGAAGGAGCAAGGAGGCTCGAGACCTTAGGAAGGAAGAAGGAGAGAGGAGCGGAGAGCTTAAGAGGGTCCGGAACCAGGTTGGAGGCAGCAGGGAGGACCCGTTCAGGGCCCGGGAAGAGGTTACACCCAAGATGGGGGAAACTTCCATGGGGGCCAAGGGAGGATCAACTTCTAGAGGCAAGCCCCTAGGCAGATCCTACCCCCACCTCAGCAAGCGATGGAGATTGGTCGAAGGGAGAGGAGGAACCGCCAGGGAAGGAGAAGGGTTAGGGTAGAGTTACCCTACTGTGACTTCCATCAGGTGGAGGGGCACGCCACGGCTACCTGCCCCGAGTTCCTGGAAGTGAGGGGGGCGAGAGGTCCTGCCCAGCCATAGCCACCGGTGCGGGTTGAAGAGGTTCTGCCCCAAGGAGGGGGTGATGATGTTTGTGAGGATCGGGTCGATGTCGGACCCCGAGGCGGTATAACGGTGATCCATGGTGGAGTGGGGATTGAGGCCACTCGGAAGGCAAGCCTCCATGTCATGTACCGAAGGAGCGTTGCCTCAACCTCCCAGACCCCGCCCCAGGAGGAGAAGATCACCTTCTCGATGAAGGACCTACCAGATCATGAGGATCCGTTCTGTGATGCGCTGGTCATCCAGATGACCATCGAGGGCTACAGCGTCTCCCGAATCTTGGTTGACAACGGCAGCTCCGTCAACGTCGTTTTTAGGAAGGCGTTTGAGGAGATGAAGGTAGAGCCAAGGAGGGTGTTGGCCTCGGACGGACCCCTGTTCGGATTCTCAGGAGAAAGGAAGGAGGTCGAAGGTGGAGTAGGACTCCAAGTAAAGTTGGGAGGGGTCTCAAGAAACTGCCGGTTCGTCATTATTGACGCTCCAAGCAGCTACAACGCCATCTTTGGAAGGCCCCTCATCAGCGCCTTTCATTGCGTGCCATCTTTTTTCCACCAATGCATCAAGTTCAGCTCCGGAGGGATCCAGGTCAGAGTCAAGGGGGACTCCAGGATGGCAAGGCAGTGCTACGTCACGGCTGTCAACACCATCTCTTGGTTGGCCCAGGCAGAGGAGATGGAGAAGGTCATGGAGAGCTTGAGTAAGATGGAATTGCCCGAGGAAAAGGAGGCGGAAGACGGTCACCATGACCAGGCCCCGTGAGGGTGCCTCGCCTTGCGGTAGTTTTTTCATCTTTCTCGTCTTGTAAACAAGTGCCACCCCTGACCAGCTGAGTCGGGGGGATGATGTAACTCATCTTTTTCTCCCCGTTTGAGGATGTAAGATTTGGTAAGGATCGATTGAGATGCTTAGTTCTTTTGCTCCGAGACGGTCCCGCTGCCCAGGCTCTCACCTAGCTGGGCAGGGCCGGTGGTACCTCTCGTTGATGCCTAGTTGTCTCACCTCGGGATGGATTCCGCTGCCAGGCTCTCACCTAGCTGGCAGGGCAGGTTGATCTCTCGGAGGGTGGGTAGGTCTCACCTCGAGATGGATTCCGCTGCCAGGCTCTCACCTAGCTGGCAGGGCAGGTTGATCTCTCGGAGGGTGGGTAGGTCTCACCTCGAGATGGATTCCGCTGCCAGGCTCTCACCTAGCTGGCAGGGCAGGTTGATCTCTCGGAGGGTGGGAAGGTCTCACCTCGAGATGGATTCCGCTGCCAGGCTCTCACCTAGCTGACAGGGCAGGTTGATCTCTCGGAGGGTGGGAAGGTCTCACCTCGAGATGGATTCCGCTGCCAGGCTCTCACCTAGCTGGCAGTGCAGGTTGATCTCTCGGATGGTGGGTAGGTCTCACCTCGAGGTGGATTCCGCTGTCAGGCTCTCACCTAGCTGGCAAGGCAGGTTGATCTCTCGGAGGGTGGGTAGGTCTCACCTCGAGATGGATTCCGCTGCCAGGCTCTCACCTAGCTGGCAGGGCAGGTTGATCTCTCGGAGGGTGGGTAGGTCTCACCTCGAGATGGATTCCGCTTCCAGGCTCTCACCTAGCTGGCAGGGCAGGTTGATATCTCGGAGGGTGGGAAGGTCTCACCTCGAGATGGATTCCGCTGCCAAGCTCTCACCTAGCTGGCAGGGCAGGTTGATCTCTCGGAGGGTGGGAAGGTCTCACCTCGAGATGGATTCCGCTGCCAGGCTCTCACCTAGCTGGCAGGGCAGGTTGATCTCTCGGAGGGTGGGTAGGTCTCACCTCGAGGTGGATTCCGCTGTCAGGCTCTCACCTAGCTGGCAGGGCAGGTTGATCTCTCGGAGGGTGGGAAGGTCTCACCTCGAGATGGATTCCGCTGCCAGGCTCTCTCTAGCTGGCAGGGCAGGTTGATCTCTCGGAGGGTGGGAAGGTCTCACCTCGAGATGGATTCCGCTGCCAGGCTCTCACCTAGCTGGCAGGGCAGGTTGATCTCTCGGAGGGTGGGTAGGTCTCACCTCGGGATGGATTCCGCTGCCAGGCTCCCACCTAGCTGGCAGGGCAGGTTGATCTCTCAGAGGGTGGGAAGGTCTCACCTCGAGATGGATTCCGCTGCCAGGCTCCCACCTAGCTGGCAGGGCAGGTTGATCTCTTGGAGGGTGGGAAGGTCTTACCTCGAGATGGATTCCGCTGCCAGGCTCCCACCTAGCTGGCAGGGCAGGTTGATCTCTCGGAGGGTGGGAAGGTCTCACCTCGAGATGGATTCCGCTGCCAGGCTCCCACCTAGCTGGCAGGGCAGGTTGATCTCTCGGAGGGTGGGAAGGTCTCATCTCGAGATGGATTCCGCTGCCAGGCTCTCACCTAGCTGGCAGGACAGGTTGATCTCTCGGAGGGTGGGTAGGTCTCACCTCGAGATGGATTCCGCTGCCAGGCTCTCACCTAGCTGGCAGGGCAGGTTGATCTCTCGGAGGGTGGGAAGGTCTCACCTTGGGATGGATTCCGCTGCCAGGCTCTCACCTAGCTGGCAGGGCAGGTTGATCTCTCGGAGGGTGGGTAGGTCTCACCTCGAGATGGATTCCGCTGCCAGGCTCTCACCTAGCTGGCAGGGTAGGTTGATCTCTCGGAGGGAGGGTAGGTCTCACCTTGAGATGGATTCCGCTGCCAGGCTCTCACCTAGCTGGCAGGGCAGGTTGATCTCTCGGAGGGTGGGAAGGTCTCACCTCGAGATGGATTCCGTTGCCAGGCTCCCACCTAGCTGGCAGGGCAGGTTGATCTCTCGGAGGGTGGGAAGGTCTCACCTTGGGATGGATTCCGCTGCCAGGCTCCCACCTAGCTGGCAGGGCAGGTTGATCTCTCGGAGGGTGGGAAGGTCTCACCTCGAGATGGATTCCGCTGCCAGGCTCCCACCTAGCTGGCAGGGCAGGTTGATCTCTCGGAGGGTGGGAAGGTCTCACCTCGGGATGGATTCCGCTGCCAGGCTCCCACCTAGCTGGCAGGGCAGGTTGATCTCTCGGAGGGTGGGAAGGTCTCACCTCGAGATGGATTCCGCTGCCAGGCTCCCACCTAGCTGGCAGGGCAGGTTGATCTTTCGGAGGGTGGGAAGGTCTCACCTCGAGATGGATTCCGCTGTCAGGCTCTCACCTAGCTGGCAGGGCAGATTGATCTCTCGTGGAAGCCAAGTCCTTTGCTCCGAGATGGATTCCGCTGCCAGGCTCTCATCTAGCTGGCAGGGCAGGTTGATCTCTCGTGGAAGCCAAGCCCTTTGCTCCGAGATGGATTCCGCTGCCAGGCTCTCATCTAGCTGGCAGGGCAGGTTGATCTCTCGTGGAAGCCAAGCCCTTTGCTCCGATGACGATTCCGCCGCCAGGCTCCCACTAGCTGGCTGGGTAGGTTGATCTCTCGTGGAAGCCAAGCCCTTTGCTCCGAGACAGTCCCGCTGCCAGGCTCCCACTAGCTGACAGGGCCGGTGGTACATCTCGGGGAGGTTGAGTGTTTTCACCCCGAGGCCATCTCGTCACCCAGGCTCCCATTAGCTGGCGTGACAAGTTGACCCCTCGGGGAAGGTAAGTGTTTTCACCCAGATGAGGTTTTGCCACCCAGGCTCCCATAGCTGGCATGGCAGGTTGACCCCGCGAGGAAGTTACACTCCGCGAATACGTTGGGTTGGATATTTCTTTCCGAGCTTGTGCCAACCTCGAAAAGAGCGGGGATTGTGTACAACCCCGTATTCGCGAATAGTGGGCCCCTTAGTTGGAGTGTGAAAGCGGCAGGTTGGTAGGCACCCGCCCGGGCCATTCGGGTGTGGAGGCGGGATCAGTAGGCCCTCCCCCTGCCCCTTTTTTCCCTCAGGCCGGCGAGACCGGCCCCGAGCCCGGCGGGTAGGCCGGGCGAGACCGGCCCCAGGCCGAGTCTCGCCCAGCCCCGCGGGCAGCCGGGCGAGACCAGCCCTAGGCCGGGTCTCGCCCAGCCCGGCGGGTAGGCCGGGAGAGACCGGCCCCAGGCCGGGTCTCGCCCAGCCCCTGCGGGCAGCCGGGCGAGACCGGCCCCAGGCCGGGTCTCGCCCAGCCCGGCGTGTGGGCCGGGCGAGTCCGGCCCCAGGCCGGGTCTTGCCCCGTCCCGCAGGGTGGGTCCCCCTTTAGTTTTGGGTGACGCGTTTTTCCTCCTCTACCCCCCGGCGTGGCGGTTTCCTATTGGCCCGAGGCCTTTTGGCCGTGGGGGTATTTTGGTCATTTGTGGCCCATGAGATTTGGAAAACTATAAATAGACCCCCTTGGGTGCCTTGGAGAGGATCCTTTTCTTAGCTTCCTCCTCCCTTAGCTTCTTCTTGGTAGAGTAGAGAGAGCTCTCCAAGGCGCCCAGCCTAGCCCTTTGGTAAGGGAGGGGAAGAGCTCAGGTAGCCTTCCGGGTGTGAGGTGGGACCTCCGTGCTAGAGCCGAGGGTCTGTTCATAGTCTCCTAAGTCTCCGGTCCGTGATGTTCTCTCGAGTGTAGTAGGTGTGAGGTCACCCCTTTCAGGGACCCCGAACTCCACAGAGGTCAATTTTGGCTTCAACACCGAGATACAACTATTACCATCCCAGATACAATAAAATTTCCTAAGAAAAAACTATAATAGCTTAGGATACAACCAGTAAAATCTCAGATAAGAAAAAAGTATCTATGATACAACAAAGTTCTCTCAGATCGGTACACTAATTAATGGCTACAACTGGGATAATCTCGGAAACAAAATAACATAACAAACAATATCATGAGAGAAAATGAAAAGAGTGAAGATGAAAATTTAGGGTTCCTTCAATGTCCGAAACTGTACCTTCACTGTCTGCTAAACTTGAGGAGAAGATAGCGATTTTGGGGAAGAAGCTTCACCGTCGCCTGGGAAAAACCGCCCTCGCCGTCGCCCGAAAGAAAAAACGCGATGGAGAGAGAGAAAAAGTTCGTCGCCTGAGAGACAAAATGAAATGTCCCGATAGATGATATTCGTCCCGCGAAACTGTATTTTATTGAATATTTACATGTCCATGCGTCAGAATCAGGATGACCCCAGACGATGATCTTCATCCGGGGCCCGGACCAAAAAATTTCGCCAATTTGGGTAACATTATTTAGGCTCTATTTAAAGGATTTATTTTCATCGGTCAAGCGATTATGATCGCATTAACCGGACCTTAATTCTTGACCGGTAAAAATAAGTCCCCCCAAACAAAACCATAATTAACGACAGTGCCAAAGTAAATTGATCGGACCTATAATGAGTCTAGTAACAAATGAATTGCAAGATTTATAATCAGATAGTAATTGCTCTCATATTGACTTAGCTGGACGTCAACCATAATCCTTTCTGTCAAATACATCAAAAAATCAGAGCTAGTTAACTCGATTCGTGAGATACATGATGTAACATCCCTTACACTTTTAGACCCCTAGGATGGTTTTGTCATGACTGGGTAATGACAAAACCCTGGGAAGCACTTAAGGGTCTAATGACACCTAATATAACACCCCAAAAAGTACAGCCTAAGAGTTGACATGAGCTGGACGGAAATCGTCGAGCAGAGCTGGACTGAAAAAGTCGAGCAGAGCTGGACGAAACGTCGAGCAGAGCTGGATGAAACGTCTAGCAGAGCTGGATGAAAAACGTCGAGCAGAACTGGACGAAAAACGTCGAGCAGAGCTGGACGAAAAACGTCGAGCAGAGCTGGACGAAAAATGTCGAGCAGGGCTGGACGAAAATCGTCGAGCAGAGCTCCACGAAAAACGTCGAGCAGAGCTGGACGAAAAACGTCGAGCAGAGCTGGACGAAAAACGTCGAGCAGAGCTCGACAAAAATCGTCGAGCAGAGCTCCACGAAATCGTCGAACAGAGCTCGTCGAAAAGCTTCGAGCTCTGCTCAACAAAAAGCTTCGAGCAAAGTTGAGCGCAGATCAACGAATAGAGCAGATTCGTCGGGCGGAGTTTGACGAATGTGATAAATTTCATCGGACTAAGCTTCTGGAAATGGTATTTTGGAGGAGAGAAAAACTTCATTTCTCTTTAATGGAGGAGAGAGAAAGTGAAGGAGAAAGACATCCATGGCATCAGAAAGTCATGGGCCACCCCTTTACCGCTGGATTCAACTCTCCTGGGGAAGAGGAGGAGTTTCCAGCTATTTCCTGACCTGGTTGAGCCAGGTTCAACCCCCAAGCCATGGTCGAAATAAGCCTTTTAATGGCCATTAATGGCCATCAGTGCTAGGCCTTTCCCCTTCCCCATATGATCAACTTATAAGTATCCATGGACTCAGAGAATACGTTTCCACTCTTTATCTGAAGGAGTCGAGCGAGTTGGTAGTGCAGTTGCAGAACACCGATCGGCGCCACCACCATCCATAGCAATCCGGCGATCGGCCCGCCTCCAGCTCTCCCAACAGGTCATCCTCTACTCCTTCTTCTTTGGATAGATCTTAGGAATCTTTAGGGATAAGAATCAGACTCAATTGAGTCCAATCGGGTGGAGCTTTCTGCCAATTTTCCATGAATAATGAACTTGTAGATTCGCTGGAAACAGCCCCTCTGGCGGCCGTGCCGTCGCCCGACGATAGCCCCCACCTCAACAGAGGTGGTGGCGGCGGTGGCCGGCCAGGGAGGTGGTCGGGTGGCCGGAAAAGTGGCCCGGAACTTGCTCCAGGTCGGATGGATCGTGGTCGTTGGCTGGAGGAGGAAGAAGGCCAGCAACCACCCGATCTGCTTTAAGATCTGCGCGGGTCTTAATATTTTAAATGTATTTTATGTGCATTTCTGTCACAGAAAACCACATACCTTAGGAATTAAATTAAAAATACCTAGTTGCCTATTCTAAAAAAGTTGTCAACATGAAACTTGTAGATTTATGAGTCTAGGGTATTTTAAAATTGATTTGAACCAATTTGGAGTTCAAGACAGACCATGCACACATTTTGGTGAGGTCTATACCCAGGCTAGATTAGAGATTGTTCTGAGTGCCCTCATCAATCCATCCATCCAAATGACTTGAAATTTTGGACGAGGGTCACTCTTTCCTATACCTAAAACATATCCAAAATGGGAATTTTTGGAAAATATTTTCCAAAAGTTTTTGTAGAAATTTAATAATCCATGTTTGAATTATTTAAAGGGTTTAATGACCTCCAAACCCTCCCGAATTTTGGTGAGTGGTCCTTTGGGTTAATATATGACTCCATATAAAATTTCTTTCCATTTGGAGATGATTTGGTTTGGAATCTGGTAAACCCTAGCTTAGGCAAAAAAGGGTTAATTAGGTTAAGATGTCCCTTGTAGTATTGAGTGACCAAATCACCTCAATAGAGGTTGAAACTTGGATCACTGATTTGTTTCGACCTTTAAACACCCTCCCATGGAGTTTGGGGCGGATTAGGGTGGATTTGCCCTAGAACCCTAGTTTAAACCCTAAGGATGAACTTTGGTGGTTTGTGAAGGACATGGGGAATTCTGTCCTTGTATGGACTTGGTGTTTAGTCCATGTGATCTTAGGGTAGTGAAATGCCCTACGAAGGGGTTTGGTAGTATTTGGACACATGCACCCCACTTTAATCACTAGGGAATTAATTAGATCTATGCGCCTTATGGAATAAATAATGTGTCATATGATCTTGGATATTCATGAGACTTTGATAGTACTTTTTTGGTGATATTGATCTCTGAAATTTATTATAGGATGTTTAGTGAATAGTAGCTCATACTTGTAGGTATAATCTCCACCTTGCACTTTTTGATGATTTTTGAAGTAACCATGATTAGATTAACTTAGAATGATATGAAACTCTGGTAAGGCTAATTAAATATTATTTAGAGGCACTAGTAAATTAATTGGATCATTTGGACATTTCCTCTTAGTACTTCATATGTTAAGTGAACTAGTGCACCTTACATTGATAAATAGAAAATAAATACTATATCTTGCTGGAAAAGTGTATTACTTTGCCAAAGAATCTTTTAGGGCATAATAAAGTTTAGAAGGTTATGACATGTTATTTTGATGAGTTTACAAGAATGTTGCTTCACAAAGTGCACCTTAATGGATTTATTTGAAGTATTTTTATATATGGCTTTCTGACCTTGAAATTTCATGAAACTTAGTCAGTAGTGTTTTATGATCATTATAAGGCTCTGGTAATTTTTATATTATTTTTGGACTATGTGTTGAAGCCAGGAAAATTCCCGACCTCAGAAATAGGATCAAGGCAGCCTAATGTTACTGATTCTACGATCCGACGTCACAGATCAAGTGGCTAGCACGAGAGATCGGAAAATATTTATAAGCACACCCCAAATGCTCCAGCATGGAGGTCCCACCACATACCCGGAAGCTTAAAGCTTCCCCTCCGCAACCAAAAGGATGGGCGAGGTACTAGGCAGGCATGGACTAGGCAAGTATCCACTTGAGGGACCTCGACCTCTTTCAAAAGTGCCATTTACAGTATCCATGGGGGGGCAATTTATAGAGAAATCTTGGGGAGGGGGTATAGGCGAGTATCCAGCTTCTGCCAGCGAGTTCTAAGGGATACTCGCCCATACTTGCGAGTTACTTGTCCAAGCTCGCCTCTGCTCGCCCAAGCTCGCCACAGCTCGCCTCTGCTCGCCCAAGCTCGTCATAGCTCGCCCCTGCTTGCCCAAGCTTGCCACAACTCGCCCCTACTCGCCTCTACTCACCCAAGCTCGCCTCTGCTCGCCCAAGCTCACTCCTGCTCGTCTCTGCTCTCCCAAGCTCTCCACAGCTCGCCCTTGCTTGCCTCTTATCGCCCAAGCTCGCCTCTGTTTGTCGAATGGTCTGCGAATAGTCGTCTGCTGGGATACTTCTGATCTTGACAAATTACAGGTTATACACAATCCCCGCATTTTTCGAGCTCGACACGAGCTTGGAAAAACAATGTTGAACCCGTTGTTCGGTGAGATGACGCTATACGATGCACTGCGCGAGGTCCTTCCTAGGAGTGAAGCTCAACTTAAAGGGGAGAGGAGGTTGATACCTCATAGGAACCAAGTTCAACTGAACTGTAGAAGAGGTCGACACCTCGCAGGAGGAAACTCAACTGGAGGTACAGAATATGGTCGACACCAAGCAGGAGTCGAGCTCAACTGGAGGTGGAGAAAAAGGTCGACACTTAGCAGGAGCCGAGCTCAACTGGAGGTGGAGAGAAGAGGTCGACACCTCGCAGGAGGAAGCTCAACTAGAGGTGGAGAGTCGACACCTCACAGAAGCCGAGCTCAACTGGAGGTACAGAGTATAGTCGACACCTAGCAGGAGCCGAGCTCAACTTGAGGTGGAGAGAAGAGGTTGACACCTCGTAGGAGCCGAGCTTAACTGGAGGTGGAGAAGAGGTCGACACCTCACAGGAGGAAGCTTAACTGTAGGTGGAAAGTACAGTCGACACCTAGTAAGAGCCAAGCTCAACTAGAGGTGGAGAGAAGAGGTCGACACCTCGTAGGAGCCGAGCTCAACTGGGGGTGGGAATCAGTCGATAACCAGCAGGAGCCAAACTCAACTGCGGGTGGGAATCAGTCGACACCCAGCAGGAGCCAAGCTCAACTAGAGGTGAGAATCAGTCGACTCGGGGAGGCAAGTAGTCGGTCTGCAGGAGAGGAGCTCGTACAGAGTTCACGGGCTACGACATTATTCCAACGAGGAACTTGATATCACTCGAGGAGGTCATTGGCCAATATGCAGGAGAGGAGCTCGTGCAGGGACTTGGACTTACGATGACACTGCCACTCGAGGACTTCGAACATTATTGAAGTCGACAGCTCTCAGGAGCCTTGCTCAACTAGAGTGGTGTAAGTCGACTCGGGGAGGCAAGTAGTCGGTCTGCAGGAGATGAGCTCGTGCAAAGTTCACGGACTACGACATCACTCCAGCGAGGAACTTGATCTCACTCAAGGAGGTACTTGGCCAATATGCAGGAGAGGAGCTCGTGCAGGGACTTGGACTTACGATTACACTGCCACTCGAGGACTTCGAACATTGTTGGAGTCGACAGCTCTCAGGAGCCTTGCTTAACTAGAGTGGTGTAAGTCGACTCGGGGAGGCAAGTAGTCGGTCTACAGGAGAGGAGCTCGTACAGAGTTCACGGACTACGACATCACTCCAGCGAGGAACTTGATCTCACTCAAGGAGGTCCTTAGCCAATATGCAGGAGAGGAGCTTGTGCAGGGACTTGCACTTATGATGACACTACCACTCGAGGACTTGAAACATTTATTGGAGTCGTTCTTCCCTGCTGCTTAAAAGATTGTCAATGAATCAAATGCATCAATATCTTTGAGGATAAAGAAACTATAAAGTGAGCGATGATTTCGCCGTCGTCGAGTTGGGATGGTGGCGTCCAGCCATGTTCCTGATAGTTCCTCCAGTCGGAGGAGAGATGCAATCTGGGGTAGCTAGGGCGATATGCAAGGGGGGAGCTGATCTCGGCCGTCAATGCAGGGGTCCGATCTTACAAGGATGCTTACATCTTGAGGCATCGTCCCATCGTCCGCCCTGGGCTATCTAGGAGAAATAGGTCGAAGGCTCGTTTCCCAACCCAACCGTGGAGATCGTTTTCAGCTATGCCACCTGGTTACGAAAACCAGAGTACAAGCGAAGGGAAATGAAGTCCTCGGGGGTCCTACTGGACACTCTCAAGTCCACCATCCTTCCGCAAACTTGTACTTTCCGGAGCTCGGCAGGTTATCCTGCTTTGGTAACAATAGAGACGCGTCCTGCTTACAGGACAAACATTCACTACGAGCCGGTCTTTTAGTTTTCTCAAAGACCGATGACGCCTTTGTACAAGGCATCCCTCTGTGAGGTCAATCCTTTATCGAGTTTAGGAGGTTAGCGTCCAGACCTATTCCTGATAGTTCCTCCAGTCAGAGGAGAGATGCAATCGGGGGTAGCTAGGCCGACATGCAAGGGGGGAGCTGATCTCGGCCATCAATGCAGGGGCTCGATCTTACAAGGACACTTAAATCCCGAGGCATCGTCCCATCGTCCCCCTTGGGCTAAATAGGAGAAACAGGTCGAGCACATGTTTCTTAAATCGATCGTGGAGTTGAACTTCACTGCTCCGAGCTAACTTGAAATGAATCAACACAAAGAAGACAACTCGCATTAACCCGTGACTCCGGGGGCGAGGAAATGTATAAACAACTTGGAAACAATGTTACATGTAAGCAGTACGTGTTACCACTAGGGGTAGAACCTTTTCAGGTCATCCCCGTTCCAGATATTTGAGGAGATGGAAGGAATAACATTGCGTCCTGGTTGCTGAAGTGATAGCCTTGCGCGTATAAACTCGCAGAATTCGAACCCCATAGTTGCTGAAGTAGTGATCTCGCTAGTATGGACTCATGGAATTAAAGGAGAGCACCATAGATGTTGAAGAGATGACCTCGCGAGTATGGAACTCGAGGAATTGAAGAGAGCACCAAGTAAGCATGAAGAGCATCACAAGCAGGAGCTCGTAGAATACTAGCTGGAAGATGCCATGAGTAAGCCGTCTCATGGAATATAGGTTGTCGGAGGAGATCATCGCAAGTAGGAGCTTGCAGAGCACCTTGCATGTTTTTCCCTGGTGGTGAACATGTCGTGATTCGCCCTGTTTGTTAGTCATACAAAAAGTACTAACGAGCTTTACTAAAGCACCAGTAAGTATGAACATGTATGAAAAACACCACTATTGAAAAATGAGATGAATCGGGCGGAGTGTAAGTGTCAATCCTGACATTAGAACCCGTACACAAAATTTTTGGGGGTTCCGCTGCCCGGTCAGCGGACGGGGGTCAAGGGGGAAGCGCCCCAAGAAATTTTAATTTTCCACTCCCAACTCGCCCAGATTCCGAGCTATCCCGACCTTGCGAGTTAGCCACCTGCGAACTCGCCTATGGGCGAGTAACAAAGATACTCGCCCCTTCAACTCGCCTTTGGGCGAGTAATAAAGATACTCGCTTCTTCAACTCGCGTTTGGGCGAGTAACAAAGCTACTCGCTTCTTCACCTGCAGAACTCACATATGGGCGAGTAGGAAAGATACTTGCCTCTTCGAAGTCGCCAATCCCGCCTATACTCGCCTATGGGGAGCAACAAGGAAGCTCGCCAACCTGTAAACAAGACACTTGCGAGTTGATTTGGAGCTCGCTGTATGAAACTTGCCACTGCATATCGCCACATACAACTCGCCTGCATGAGCTCGTTCGCATATACTTGCTAACTGAAGTCGTCATCTGGAACTCGCCTAAGGAGGTCGTGATCTGGAACTCACTTATGAGCGAGTAATAGGTAAGCTCGCCCCATGAAGCCGTCGAGCTTGAAATTCACCATCGTGAAGTCGCCTATGGGGGAGAAACCAGGAAAATCGCCCACTTTGTCGAGAACTCGCCCACCTTGCTGAATGCTCGCGAGTTCATGCCTTTGGTGTCCAGCTCTCCATCTTAAGATATGAAGTATTCTCACAAAAATTTCTTCCTCGGCTACTATCCATGCTCACCGCACCAAGTGTTGAAGCCAGAAAAATTCCCGACCTCAGAAATAGGATCAAGACAGCCTAAGGTTACTGATTCTATGATCCGACGTCACAGATCAAGTTGCTATCACGAGAGATATGAAACTATCTATAAGCACACCCAAAATGCTCCAGCTGGGAGGTCCCGCCACGTACCTAGAAGCTTAGAAGAATCTTCCCCTCCGCAACCAAAAGGCTAGGCGAGGTACTAGACAGGCATGGATTGGGCGAGTATCCACTTGGGGGACCTCGACCTCTTCCAAAAGTGCCATTTCCAGTACCCCTGGGGGGCTATTTATAGAGAAATCATGTGGGGGGGGGGGGGGGTGGGTATAGGCGAGTATCCAGCTTCTGCCAGCGAGTTCCAAGGGATACACGCCCATACTCGCGAGTTACTTGTCCAAGCTCGCCTCTGCTCGCCCAAGCTCACTACAGCTCGCCTCTGCTCGCCTAAGCTCACCCCAGCTCGCCCCTGCTCGTCTCTGCTCGCCCAAGCTCGCCTCTGCTCTCCATAGGTCGCCTCTGCTCACCATAGGTCGCCTCTGCTCGCCGAATGGTCTGTGAATAGCCGTCTGCTGGGGTACTTCTGATCTCGATGAATTACGGGTTATACACTATGATTCATGGTACTCCCTTCATTAACTCTAATTATTTGTATTTATCTTGAATTAATTATTTAGGGGTTGATATTTTCGTGAAAATTTGTGAAACTTAATATTCCATGTTATTTTGGCATCATATAATTATCATAATTTTTGGGTGTCCATAACTCAGGAAAATCTAGTAAAACTGTGGAATATGTGATAATATGTGGATTGGACATAGGGAGATGAGTTATTGGTTTACTGATCTTGTTTAAGTGAAAATAAAAAAAAAGTGAATTTCATTAGGAGTCATGATGAGCAGAGGGTTGGGTTGACTAGTGTTAAGAGGTGCTTCGGATCGACGAAAGATCGTTTTTCATATGGAGATAGAAAGTCAAAATACACTAGAGTTAGATCTAGAATAATGTTAAAAGAGATCGAGATTGGGTAATAACCAATAATAGTAAGTGTCTTGCGAAAGGGAGCTTTGAGCTTTAGCCCATCGTAGTTTCTAGTGCCCTTGAGAGCCCTTCACAGGGAATGCCTTGGACAATCCAAGGTTAACTAAACCATAAGAATAAATGGAATGGAAGAGTAATTAGAAATACTTTAGGGTTACACTTACACTCACACTCCCTGGTGTTGTGGGAGTTAGGTTAGGTCTCACGAGCGGTAGGCTCGATGGTTTTGGTGATGGGTAGGTTAGGCCGGTGAGCCAGTGGGCTCGGAAGTTTGTTGTGACGGACAGTTTGTCCGGGGAGCCGACGGCTCAGAGACTTATATCTGTCATTAATGCTGCATGTGCATAAGTATAAGGTGGTGGGTCTTTGGTATTAGACGGTCGTTCGCACCGACGTCGATACGTTGACTCGGCGGGTGTGGTGGACATATAACCAAGGGAAAGACTAACGGTGGGTCAGCATAGTATGCGGAGACCCTGGTGTGTCCTTCAGGGGCGTACATAAGGGATAGACCTGGTAGTGCGGATACCCGCTTAGGAGTGGGGTGGCCCGACCCACTGTCTCCGTTTTCCACGACGGAGGCTCCTGGGAGTGATGCTAGCTTCCAAATAGGAGGAACTAAAAGTCCGTGCGCATAGAGTTGTGTGCGTGAGTTGCACTTGTGTGAACATAGCATTTCATGGCATGACAAAGCACCACACTCATACTTACATATAAACCTGACACCCCATCACATAAAATTGTATGAAACTTTTTATACGATGGGAGTCTTACAAAAGACTCCTTAACTCATAAGTTTATATGAGCATTCATATAAGTTAAGGTTATTCTCCATTATACTTTGCTCTCTTACTGTTCTTACTTTACTGTCTTACTTTAGTATTGTCATATTACTGCTGTACACCTTTATAACTCTGTGATATCACTGTTAGTTTAGGTCTGCCATCGCCTGCTTACTTTGTTGCTCTCCACCTTCATTACCTTCCCTATCCTTCTCCCCGCTCGATGCCTAGGAGCCATGGGGGAGGGGCGGGGGATGATAGGACTTAGTCTTTTAGACTAACGGTTCATTGACCAAATCATTTTAGGGGATCGTGGTGCTGAACCAGGAGATGCAGCAACAGAGGTCGGTGTGCATGGAGACGGGGCAGTCTAGCCCGGGAGTTCAGCCAGCAGGAACAGTGAGCCCCGATCATTAGTAGATATTATAGATTTGCTTCCACATTGAATGACTTGTAGTGAGGATTATGATGTATCGGGCAGGAGCCCCTTTTATTACTAGTGCTTGGATTTATTATTACTGTGGACTCTCCCTTCGTGGAGATTTATTATATTCATGTGATTTCTGTGGACAAGTATTTGAGTTTACTTTACTCTCTTATTTTTACTCTTCTCTTTTGCGATCGGTATTGCGGGCAGAATCGGCGTTTTGTAGTGACGACCTTCCCGGATCTGTTGGTGTTAGCGCAAAGCATCGGTTCTGGGCATAAGACCCCGGTTGGTTTGAAAAAAAGGCGGGTTTTACACATGAGAATCCTCAAATCTGGTTCACCCGATTCAAGAAAGTTTTCACATATGGAGTTCCAGATTCATGATTATTTTCCTTGAATAGAGGTCACCCGAGACCTTTAATTTAGTAACCTGTATGATAGAGCTTTTTTTTTCTTCCTTTTTGTTTTCTGAAAAACATCACCGTTCATAATATTGTGTTTGTTTTCTCTATCAGCAAAAAACACAGCTCATATAAAAAGAGTTATTTTGCCTTTTTTGAAAGTCATCCGTCCCTAAAACAAACACAATATTATGGACGATGTGATTTTCCAAAATACGAAAAGGAGAAAAAAGAAAGCTCTCCCAAACAGGATTGTCAAACCTTAATTACAACTAATCATCACCAATAATTTGATATAAGGCTGATCAAACCAAAAGTCGCTAGGTCATGGTTGGCTTTGAGATTTAAGTTTCAGAGGTTGTTATGCAGGATCAAAAGTAAGATATTGATACCTTTCGGGACTTGTTCAGAGAGGATCTGCACCTTCAATTAAAGACCACCACTCTAATACGAAGGGTGCTTAAAGAGAGATTGGGTTGGGGGATATTAAGGCCAAATCGGTGGAGATGAGAAAGTTTTATGATCAACTGATCATTGTCACCTATTTTAGGATTTTTTGAGACGGTTCTCACCCTCCTCCCTTTTTTACTGATTCATCACTTACCGCCGAACTTGAATATTGGCGAGACACTTAAGAAAAGAAGGGTTTTAGGTTGAACAAGACAATGACGGAGTATATGGAGCTTAAATTTAGCAGTACAAGAAGGACGGATGACTCCGTTACTAAGTTTGGTGATTAAGATATTTCTTGTAATGAGAGTTTTCGATATCTTGGATCGATTGTTCAAAAATATGGAGGTATTGATAAAAATGTGACACAGAGATTTCAAGCGGGTTGGTTGAAGTGGAGAGGCGCGTCAAGGATCTTATGTGATGGTAAAGTACCATTAAAACTTAAGGATAAGTTTTACCGTACTGCAATTAGATCAGCGATGTTCTATGGTTCTGTGTGTTGGGCAATGAATTGTGTGCATGAGCAAAAAATGAGAGTTGTGATGAGAATGCTTAGGTGGATGTAAGGACATACGAGACTGGATAAAATTAGGAATGAATGTATCAGGTATAAGACAGGAGTAGCACCAATTGTAAAGAAGATGCGAGAAACTCGACTAAGATGGTTTGGACACGTACAAAGGAGATCATTAGAGGCACCTATTAGGCGTTGTGAGAGTCTACTCACTAGGCATCTTAAATGAAGAAGGGGTGGATCAATAAAGACTTGGAATGAAACTATAAGAAAAGACATGATACACTTAGTCATTAGTAAGATTATGACAAAAAATATGACACAATGATAACAAAGGATCCATATAGCCGACCCCACTAGACTGGGATTAGTGCTTGTGTGTTTTTGTTGTTTTATCTCTTACCATTGAAACAAACAGACCTTAATTTGTTTGTGGTTGATGAATGTTTTAATAAGGGAATTGTTAAAGACAAATCAAATTTGAATATACGCAAACCATTGTTAATGACAAATCATATATTTTGAAAAATACTCTGTGCAAGGCAAATTGTTAACCACAAACCAAAATTGTTAACAACAAACCAACACTACAAATTACATAATCAAATATTCTAGACAAAAAATCATTTCATGAGAAGTGCAGTGCAACCGTTTGACAACATAACACGTTATAACATAGAAACATCAAATTTATGACATTTAATATATGGTAACAGTCACATCCATCACCATTATCTAATTACAACACGAAAACAAAAACGAAAACGAAGGACGAAAAAGCCGACGCATAGAATCCATATGCAGAATCCAAAACAAAAAATAAGCTTCTTAATATGCCGAAGATGAAAGAAGAAAATCCGTATTACAAAATCCAGATGCAGAATCAAAACGAAAATGAAGAGAAGCGGCGAAACACCATCAAAATCAACGAAAAATACCGCTGCCCGAGATGAGAGAGGCAACAAAAACAAAAAATCAACGTGCGCACCTTCAAAATTGTCTGGTTGTTGTACGTCGAACCGCTCACTAGAAGCCTCGCAACCTACCGACGACGGGAGAGGCAGTGACAGAGAGATCGAGAAATGCGGCGGGAGTTGCGGCGAGAGAGGCGGCGGAAGGGGCGACGAGAGAGGCAATGACAAAGAGGCCGAGAGATGCAGCAGGAGCGGCAGTAAATTTGGTTTGCGTATATCCAAATTGGTTTGCGTAGAAAAAAACCACCAGGAAAAAAAAACCTGATTTTAAGATTTTGAATTGCGTATATCCAAATTGGATTTGCCTTTAACAATTTTCTTTAATAAAAAAATTCTACTAAAAATGTAACTTCAACCCACACCACTATTATATTAAAAATAGAAAGAATTTATTTGTAAAGACAGGACCTCTAATTTGGATGTATCTTTTTGATCATTAGCTTTTCTAAATTTCCAAAGATTCTATTTGTAATTACTTTTTTCTCTATTTAAATAATAAATAAAACAATATTAAAATATTCCAAAGATTTGAAATAGAGTTCAATTTCAAGATTGCAACATGCCAACATGTAATTTCTTAAATTACAATAATATAATTTTTTATTGCACGTGATTAATGGTTAAAAGATAAATTGGTCCCAATATTTTATTGCATGTGGTTAATACAATAATTTCAGATAATAATTCCACCTGTATAATCAATTAACTACTGCAAATATACATTTTCATGCGTTTGTAGAACTATGCATGACGTGGCTAAATTAAACTTAAATTATTTTAAACAAGCCAGAATTAGTACCCATCTACAACAACAGTCAAACATGTTTTCCATTATAGTAAGGTCGGCTAGCTATATGCCTATATGAATTCTTTGTTGTCATTGTGCCCTTTTTTTAGTCACTGGCTTTGTTCGGCAAGACTTATTTTTGTCGGTCAAGCGGTTACGACCGTATGAACCGGACCTTAGTAACCGCTTGACCGGCGAAAATAAGTCCCCCAAAACAAAGTCATAATCTGTCTAATGCCTAAGTACATCATGTCTTTCCTTATAGTTTATTTCCAAGTTTTTTTGGTCTACCACTCTCTCGATTAACATGCCTAGTGGATTATACTCTTACTGTACAATCTCGTATTTGTCGAGTGGGCCCGACTGACCCAAAAGCAGGGAACAAGAAGTCAGTTTTATCAGACGCCTGCTGCTTATCCAGTGTAGGAATAGGCGAGCAATCTCCGCGAGTTGAGATCTCACTGTAGGCGAGAGTCGAGGTGGTGAGTGCCCATCTGTGTTCTGGTGCCCGCCGACCCGGCGAGTGGCGAGAGCTCAATCTCATCAAGTTCACGCCGCCTAGGCGAGTGGGCTGAGGTGCACCGACTCGCCATTAGAGGATATTCATTTCTGTTTTCCTTTCTTCCGATAATTCGTTTCTGGTCTGCCTTTAGATGCCCCGGACAGCGGGATATCGCTATTGGCAGGACACTTTGGACTGCATTTAACAGTTTCCAGAAGGTGGGATCACGCTATTGGCAGATCATCCTCAAAAAATTATAAATAGACCCCCCAAGAGCACCTTTGGAGAGGACATCTTTCTGAGTTTTCCTCTCCCTTGGCTACCTTTGGTTGACAGGATCTTCAGCTCATCATTCACTGTAGTTTCCGGGTAGGTGGTCGGGAGCTCCCTTGGCTCTTCAAAGGTGCTCGGTCCAGCTTTGATTTGAGAGGGGAAACAACCTAAGATCTTCCATGTATGTGGCGGGTCCTCCTCGCTGCGACTCGGAATCTGTTTGAGATTGTTCTTGTGGGAAGTTTTCCGAACTTTAAGTCAAACAATTGAGACATTCGTTTGAGGGAAGTAAAGGTGAGAGCTATCTTTAGGTACTAACTCGTTGAACCGTGGTTTTCAGGTTCAACACTCACAACTCACAAGCACCTAGTAGGTGCCTCTAAGGCTCTAATAGATTCATTCCAAGTCTTTATTAGTACCCATCAAACTTAAAATTAAAATTTAATTAATTATCATGGAAAAAAATTGTTCGCAACAAATACTGATTGTTAGTATTATATTTAATTGCTTTATTTTTATTTAGAATAAAATTTAATTAGCCAGCAACAAAAATAAAATAGTCGAAAATATTTTATATAACAAATTATGTAGCGATGTAATTGTTGCGGGTCACTAGAGGTGCTTGTGAAATAGTCGAAAACAAACCATACAAGCTTGCGAGCAAGTTGAGCGCGCAAACAGTCACAGAAAATTGCTAACGACTGACAAACAGATTTTTACCTAAAAACCCCTGGAAAGAGGAAAAATCAAGGGGTCGGGTCTGTGCTGGACAAATTTCATTATCGTTTGGAGGGTTGTAATAATTGTTTTATTGAGGGTGACATGTCACAACTTGTTACAATTTGTTCTTCCAAACTACTGAAGTCGCCAGGAAATATGATGGTGGATGATGTGTTTGGAAGATATCTAAAAGGGTGGCAACAACAACTAGTGCTCTGGACCCAAGCAGTAGGGTCGGAAGTAGTCTTCAAGCTGTCCTATAGGAGACCTTCGTAGAGTGTTTGAGAGCGTTGCGTCCTGGAAGTAAGCGTGGGAAGCTGAAGCGGACCTCTAGTTCTCAGGAGGGAGCGTCAGGAGCTGAAGCGGACGTCTGGTTCCCGGAAGGGAGCGTCGGGAGCAGACAGGGACCTTTGGTTCCCGGAAGGGAGCATCAGGAGAAGACGCGGACCTCTGGTTCCTGGAAGGGAGCTCCGAGAGCAGAAGGAGATCTCTGGTTCCCGGAACCATATAATTTACTATACGCACACCGTCATGCAAATTTTCGCTATGTGTGCACCCGTCATCAAACACTTTACTATGCGTGTACCCCAACAATATAATTGGTTATGTGTACACTCATTATGAGAATTCGGTTATACATGCACCCCATAATGAGGGGTTTCGAGAATGACGGGGTGTAGAAGTTGCACGACCAAGATAGTGGAGGACGAGCAACAAAAGTTGGAAGGCGACCAAGGGGTCGGCAGGTGGTGGCCGGCCGGCGGTGGAGGACAGTAGGGTGGCCGACTGGCCGCATGGGCAATGAGGTCACAAGCGGCTGCCCGCATGGGTCCAAGATCCAACAAAGCCTCTCTATTATTTCATCATGAATTCGTGTTTCCATGTTGCTAGTGTATTGAAGGCCGTGTGAGGAATCTGAAAACAATATTCTACATGGAAAATTGTTTTCTATGACCTACCTTCGCGTGGTAGTACCCTTACCGCCCCGCGGTAGCTTCCAGTAACATCTTTCCTGCTAAAAGTTATTTTAATTCTGAATTTAATTGAAAATCTTATTCACCCTCACCCCCCTCTAAGATTGGCCACCTGATCCAACAAATTGTATAAGAGTTAGGTTATTCCAAAAACGGTTTCATCGCCAGGAATAATGACCAACCTTGATCTCAAATCGACTAGTGGAGATGCAACTTTGTACACTGAAGAATCACTAGCACCACCTTTGTTCTCAGGTGTGATCTATAATGAATGAAAAATTTTAATGAGAAAAGTTCTTATTTCATTAGACATAAAAGTGTGGAATATGCATCGTTTTAAAAACCGGACCGGACAGGACGGTTTGACCGGTTGGATCGCCGACCGGTTCCCCGGACGGTTCGGTCTGGTCCCTAAAACCGCTCCTGCTTAAAACCGGCCCAGAATCGGTTAACCGGAAACCGGGCCGATTTTTAGGGAACTGGACGGTTCAGCAAAGTAGGCAAATTTCACCACTGATTTGGTATCGAACGGTTGAGATTGTTTTAGCCTTTAGGTTAAACACTTGAACCTTTAATTTTTTAATTTTGCATATGCTATTCCGCCCCATTCAGACGGCGTAGAGCCAAGAAAAAAGTTCTTCCTCACTGATACACGGAAAGTGGTTTATACGTATTAACACAAGTGCACGTGCCATAACAAGTAGTAAAGTGAGAGTGAGATCGTTCCCTCGAAGAAGTGATTAACCTAAAGTTTACAAGTACTAGCTAAACCGTTCTTTAAATCCAAACAAGATGATTAAGGTGATTCTGGAAGTTATGAAAATTTTTTATAGAGACTTAATCTCACTTAACTATGAAAAATCTTAGAAATTCTTTTACCGATTGGAGAAATTAGACGTGCATTTCAGATTTCATATGTGCGTCTAGATGATGTGTTGAAATAATATTAGTTAAGAGTGTTGAAAAAATTATCATGTAACAATTTTTATAGAAGAAATCCTCATCTCTCGAATCTCGGAAATCCCAACATCCTAAATTCTCCTAGTTATCTCTAACTTGGGATGAATGAAGAATATTGATTATCATAAAAAATCAGATTGCTAGTAAAAGGAGGGAGTCTCCTCCACCCCTCTAAACTACGGTGAACTAATGAGCTATTGCACTTCTGCTCTCTCGAATCTCGAAGTATTACGCAAAAGTGGAGATCTTTGGTTAAACGTTTTACACCACTCGTCTCTCAATTTTTGCGGTGAAATAAGATAGCCTTCAGTCTAAATTTCGCATCTCATCTCTCGAATCTCGATGCGAAATAGAAGATGAAAACAAAACCAAAAGTTTCATTAATAAATTCAAAAGTTCCACAAAGAGAATTTTGTCAAACAAATATAACATAAGAAAAACTACACCATCAGGACACATATAGTACTTTCTTCATACAAGATCAAGAGAATTTAGTTCATGATTGCAGAAAAACACCACAAAATAAGACAAATCTTACAACACATTATGGAAAGGATTCAAAATAGTGCAGGAAATTGCTCGCCAAGTCGACCCTAAGCAGTCCTTCTCCAAGATCTGGTTTGCCCTAGTTCTTCTTCTCCAAGCAATCTCCAAGATGATGGCTCCAGGATTCTCCCATATGAATTTTTTCCAATTCAATTTTATGGTATGAGATTCTACTCATAGAAACGTGCAGCCCTTTACAAAAAGTTGCCTCTTTTCAATTTTAATTTTGGCGTAAAATTCGAATTTTAAATTCAAAATCCGTCCAGCAGTTGTTGCAATAACTTTTTCAGGTTGTTACAACAACCTGCACAAGCCAAAAACAATTCCAGCTTTGCTTCTCCGGATCGATTTCTTCCGTATTTCTAGCAAAAAAAACAAAGGGAAATTAAACATATTAAACACAAATAAAATAGATACGAATTTACTTGTATTTTAACTTATTTAATTCATTTATTTCCCAACACGAGTAATATTCAATCAAAATAAAACACAAAATAACTTCTTTTTAAGAAGTTATCACTCACGTCAGCGATTTCGACGGGGAGGCGAGCGTCCAGAACGAAAATATATGGTCTTCTTCCTCACGTTGCAGTCAAAGAGGTTGATGGCAGAAAAGATTGTGCAGACTTTGAAGACTGCTCGGGAGGAGAGCTCCGTGTTGCAGGCGGAGTTGGAGGCTTTCAAGGCAGAGATAACACGACTTTCTTCAAAAGAACACGTACTTGAGATGAAGGCGGTTGGACTGGAGGAGTACCGTGATTCCTTAGTTTACCCACGCGATCGTGATATATTTGCTGAGGATATTCGCGAGAATATTTGGTCTAGGGAGGTTGAGCCTCAGATAGAGGATGTTTGCAAGGTTGCGCTTAGACGCGGTGTATCGAAGGCTTTTCGCCTAATAGCAAAGCGTCTGAAGTGCGGTGTTTCAATCCTTAGTTTTGACGATATTTTTGATGACGAAGGCTGAGAACCTTGAGTCTGGTGTAGATATGAGTTGCAGCTTGTACTTTTACTTTTGTATGCTTGGATACGCTTGCTTTTATTTTGTTGCGTCAGATGTATGTTTGCCATTACCCTTCGGTGATTTTATGTAGTGCATTTGTGCTTATGTTGACATGTCATATTGTTCATTTTGCTTTTATTGTTCGGATCCTGGTAGTGGTGGAATGTAAGCTTGTGGTAGTGTCAGAGAGTGTATCATCTCAACCCAAGGGTCGAAGAATGCAATGATACAATCCGACTGCGGAGTCGAGCTCAGCTTCGAGAGGACTACAAGAGAATGTAAGTATTCGATTCAAGGGTTGGAGAATGTATTGATTCGATCTGATTGCGGGGCCGAGTCTGACCAAGAGAGGATTGCCGGAGAATGTAAATATTTGATCCAGGTGCTAAAGAATGTAAGTATTCGATATGATGATGGGACCGCGAGGGGGGCAGGCCCTAGCGATGGTGGGGCGTTGGCCTGCAATAACAACAGAGAATGTAAGTATTCGATCCGACCGTCGAAGAATATAAATATTTGATCTGGTTGTGCAACCTAGCCTGACTACGAGCCTATTGCCGAAGAATGTAAGTATTCGTTCGGGTGCTGGAGAATGTAAGTATTCAATCCGACGATGCGACCGCGAGGGGGTAGGCCCTGACAATGGCGGGGCGTTGGCCTATAATAATGACAGAGAATGTAAGTATTCGATCCAACCGTCAAAGAATGTAAATATTTGATCTGGTTGCACAACCTAGCCTAGCTATGAGTAGCTCGTCGGAGGAATGTAAGTATTCGATCTGGGGAGTGGTCTGGCCTGACCGAATAAGTGGCTTCCAGCGAATGTAAATATTCAATCTGGAAATTTCTGAGCCTGGTCGAAGATTGCTCGTCGGAGAATGTAAGTATTTAATCTGGGGAGTGGCCTAGCCTGGTCGAAGAAGTGGCTTCCAGAGAATGTAATGATTCAATCTGAAAGTGTCCGAGCCTGGTCAAAAATTTCTCGCTGGAGAATGTAACTATTTAAATTGAGGAGTGGCCTAGCCCGGCCTAAGAAGTCATGCAGTGAAATTTACAGTACTTTGACTGGTCAACTATGGGGGTTTGGCGGTGGTACTCTCGGTTGCTGAAATGCTAGATCACCCTGAATTGCGTACATCACATTGGTGAGGCTGGTTTTTAGTGGAGTGTATTCTCGAGGCGGACACTGCCCCCCAATCCTTGGTGGGTCGCGTTGACGGTTATCATTTTGGCGCTCATCCTGACGTCGCTCTTCATGCCTTATGGGGGCTTGTTCCTCTCCCCTCTTCCTCTTATGCCCGCCTTCAAACTGCTGGCGGTGTGCTTCAATGACCTCTTCGGCCATTATCTAGGCTTCGATCCAATGAATAAGGTCTGGGTAACAAGGAATGGTTTCCCTCATGAGAACTGAATGAAAACTGCTTGGGCGAAGTCCACCAAGGAAGACACCTCTAAGAAGTTCAGGGTCTACCCCCGGGATTTGACGTGCTTCTGAAGCGAAGCGGCTGAAGAAGTCTTTGATGGATTCTCCCGCATTTTGGAGAAGACCCGAGAGGTGCGAGGGATCTGATAGATAACTTCTTAAAAAGAAGTTATCTTGTGCTTTATTTTGATTGAATATTTATCGTATTGGGAAACAAATGAATTAAATAAGTTAAAATACAAGTAAATTCGTATCTATTTTATTTGTGGTTAATATGCCTAATTTTATTTTGTTTTCTTGCTAGAAATGCAGAAGAAATCGATCCGGAGAAGCAAAGCTGAAATGGTTTTTGGCATGCGCAGGTTGTTGCAACAACCTGAAAAAGTTGTTGAGACAACTGCTGGACGGATTTTGAATTTAAAGTTTGAATTTTACGCCAAAATGAAACATGAAAAGATGCAACTTTTGGTAAAGGGCTGCACGTTTTTATGAGTAGAATCTCATACCATAAAAGGGGATTGGAAAAAAATTCATATAGGAGAATCCTGGAGCCATCATCTTGGATATTGCTTGGAGAAGAAGAACTAGGGCAAACCGGATCTTGGAGAAGGACTGCTTAGGGTCGACTTGGAGAGCAATTTCCTGCACTATTTTGAATCCTTTCCATCATGTGTTGTAAGATCTGTCTTATTTTGTGGTGTTCTTTCGCAATCATGAACTAAATTCTCTTGGTCTTGTATGAAGAAAGTACTATGTGTGTCCTGATGGTGTAGTTTTTCTTATGTTAAGTTTGTTTGACAAAATTCTTTTAGTGGAACTTTTGAATTTATTAATGAAACTTTTGGTTTTGTTTTCATCTTCTATTTCGCATCGAGATTCGATAGATGAGATGGAGAATTTAGGTTGAAGGCTATCTTATTTCACCGCAAGAATCGAGAGACGAGTGATGTAAAACGTTTAACCAAATATCTCCACTTTTGCGTTGTGCTTCGAGATTCGAGAGAGTATAAGTGCAACCGCTCATTAGTTCACCGTAGTTTATAATGGTGAAGGAGACTCCCTCCTTTGGCTAGCAATCTGATTTTTTATGATAATTAATATTTTTCATTCATCCTAAGTTAGAGATAACTAGGAGAATTTAAGATGTTGAGATTTCCGATATTCGAGAGATAAAGATTTCTTCTATAAAAATCGTTGCATGATAATTTCTTCAACACTATTAACTAATATTATTTATACAGATCATCTAGACACACATAGGAAATCCGAAATGCAAGGCTAATTTCTCCATTCGATAAAAGAATTTCTAAGATTTTTCGCAGCTAAGTTAGATTAAATCTCTATACAAATTTTTCATAACTTCCAAAATCACCTTAATCATCTTGTTTGGATTTAAAAAACGGCTTAGCTAGTACTTGCAAACTTTAGGTTAATTACTTCTCTAAGGGAACGATCTCACTCTCACTTTATTACTTGTTACGGCAGCTGCACTTGCGTTAATACGTATAAATCACTTTCCGCGTATCAAGTTTTTGGCGCCGTTGACGGGGAGGTGCTATTAATCTATTGTTTATTTTCTTGCAATATTAGTGAACCCTAGTACTTGGAAGTCAAACTTTAATTTTGTTGTAATTTTAAGTTGTTTGTAGTTTTTTTTTCTTTTATTACTATTTTCTGCTCTGTTAGTGCATGTCCAGATTTCGGTCCACTGAGTTATTGCCATTAAACTTAGAGATTGAAAGGATGTGTAGGAGAAATCGTAAGACTTTTTGTCTAGAACAAACTCAATCTTCAACTATGAATCCAGATGATAATCATCAGAAAGGTCAGGATTTAGGAGGTCAGGTAGAACATAATGGGCACTCTATTGTGCAAAGGAGAACATATCGTGATTACAACATGCCTCTACAGGGAGGGATGCAATTTAGTATCGCTAGGCTTGCAATCGAGGCCAACAATTTAAAAATCGATTTTGTTGTCATGCAGCTCGTTCAAAATAGTAAATTTGGTGGCCTTAATCATGAAGACCCCAATTCTCATTTGAGAATGTTCATAGAAATCTGTGATACGTTCAAAATTAATAGAGTTTCAGAAAAAGCCATTAAATTGCATCTGTTTCCTTTCTCGCTATAAGGGAGGGCAAAAGATTGGCTAAATTCTTTGTCCAATGGATCTATTACCACTTGGGCATTTTTGATGGAAAAATTTTTAGCCAAATACTTCCCCCCATCTAAAATGACTAAGTTGAAGCGAGACATATCAACGTTTATGCAAGGAAATGGAGAGACCCTCTATGACGCTTGCGAACGTTTCAAAGAGCTACTGCGTAAGTGTCCTCACCATGACTTAGCCATCCACCAACAAGTTTGAACCTTCTACAATGGTCTCCAAATGTCTACCATGATTCAAGTTGATGGAGCCGCGGGAGGATCACTCATGAATAAATACCCAGAAGATGCCTATGCAATATTAGAGGATTTATCCTCTAATAATTACCAACTTGTTGATCGACAAGGACTTTCTTCTTCTACTGCTGGGTTATACCAAGTGGACCAATTAACCTCATTTGCGGCTGAAATGACTTCACAATTTAATTCAATAAATAAAAGGTTAGACGCCTTGACGTTAAACCAAAGTCAATTTCTCCCACAGGTTAATAGTATTGTTACTCCCTCGTCCATCGCTAGTCCTCCTTTAACCATTGACCAACTTATAGGACATAACGAAGACGCTAACTATATAGGAGGGCAGTACAAACAAGGTCATAACACCTACTCGAATAATTATAATCCGGAGTGGAGAAACCATCTCAATTTATCATGAAAGAATAATTCTGGGTCTACTCCTTCACACTTATTCAACCATAATTCCAGTCATCCTCACCAACATCACAATCCTAATCCAATGGGACCTTCGCAGAAATTATTCAATGAAGTCATCTTAGAGATTATGAAGAATAATGAAACCCGTTTTTCTAGTCTAGAAGGATCCATGCGCTTAATTGAAACACAATTGGGGCAAATTGTATCCGCACTAAATACTAGACCTCTAAGGACATTACCAACTGATACAAAGCCTAATCCAAAAGGTGATAACCAATATTGTAAGGCTGTTACTTTGCGGAGTGGAAAATAATTGGTGAGTGGTTATAATAATAATCCAGTGGCAACTGATAATGTGCAAAATGAAGTAAAGAGTGACAAAATTCATGAACCCGCTAGAGAGTTGAATTTTGTACCCACTAAGAGTGTGGAGGAAGAGTTAGAAGAAATAGAAGAGAATAAGGAAGAGAAGAATGTAGATGTGCCTGCAAAGGATAAAAAAATAATTACCTACCCACCACCACCATTTTCTCAAAGACTTAGGAAGAGTAAACTAGATCACCAATTCCAGAAATTCATATAAATGTTTAAGAAACTTCAAATTAATATCACATTTACTGAAGCGTTAGAGCAAATGCCCAGTTACGTCAAATTTATGAAAGATATTTTAAATAAAAAGAGAAAATCTACCACAAACGAAACTGTGGTGCTGACCCATGAGTGTAGTGCAATCCTGCAAAAGAAACTTCCATTCGAACTGAAAGATACAGGAAGTTTCATGATTCCATGCTCTATCGGATACCAATTTGAAGGAAAAGCTTTGTGTGATCTTGGAGCAAGTATAAATTTGATGCCACTTTTAATTTACCGGAAGTTGGGCATGAGGGACATTTCTAAAACTTTGTTAACATTACAGCTAGCCGACAAATCACTCACGTTTCCTAAGGGTATAGTGGAGGATGTTCTTGTCAAGGTAGACAAGTTTATCTTTCCAGCGGACTTTGTAGCTTTGGATATGGAAGAAGACAAGGAGATCCCACTAATTATAGGCAGACCCTTTTTAGCAACCAAAAAACTTTAATAAATGTCCACAAAGGGGAGTTGACCATGAGAGTCAACGATGAATAAATAACTTTTAACGTTTTTAAGGTCATACAATTCCCTAGTGAGAAGGAAGACGAGATGGAGGTGGTAAACAGTATTTCACTCTATGACTATGAGCAAAATAGTGAGTGACATGATTCGAATATAGAAGAGGAGATAAGAATTTTGATGGACGAGGTAGAAGTTGAGGAAGTTGAATCTGATGAGGTTAGACATGAAGAAGTAGAATCTACTAAAAGGGAGAGTGAAGAGTGTTTTCAAGTGTGTGAGAAACGATTGGTGTCATTTCATAGGTCGGAACCCCTAGATATGACTGATCGGTATTTAGCGGACAAACCCTCTACGGTTTGCCCGCCTGTCTTAGAGTTAAAACCGCTTCCAGAACATTTGTCCTACACATATATAGGAGAAAATGATACACTACCGGTAATAGTGAACGCTAGACTGCTACCAGAGCAGCATGACAGACTATTGGTCATTTTGAAAAGATATAAGTTAGTCATAGGGTGGACAATAGCCGATATCCGAGGCATTAGCCCTTATGTTTTCCAAAGATCCTTTTAGAGGAATCTTGTAAGGGATCCATCGAGGCTCAACGCCGCCTTAGCCCTCCTATGAAGGAGGTGGTGAGAACAGAGATCATTAAGTGGTTGGATGCATAGATCATTTACCCTATATCCGATAGTTCATGGGTATCACCCATCCACTGTGTACATAAGAAAGGAGGGAAGACCGTAGTTAGGAATGACAAGAATGAATTAGTCCCCACAAGAACAATCACAGGATGGTGTATCTGTATCGACTACCGTAGATTAAACAAAGTGACTAGGAAGGATCACTACCCGTTACCATTCATAGATCAGATGCTAGATAGACTAGACGAAAATGAGTTTTACTGTTTTCTACATGGATATTCCGGCTACAATCAGATAACAGTTGATCCGGACGATCAGAAAAAGGCAGCATTCACGTGTCCCTTCGGTATATTCGCATTTAGGAGAATGTCATTTGGGCTATGCAATGCACCGACCACGTTCCAACATTGCATAATTGCAATAATGACGGATCTTATAGAACAAGACATGGATCCTATGGACTATGACATAAAGGTCTTCATGGATGATTTTTCCATCTTTGGAAAAACATTCAATGCTTTCTTGGTGTGTTTGGAGAGAGTGCTTGACCGTTGTGTGGAGACCAACCTAGTGCTGAATTGGGAAAAATGTCATTTTATGGTGCAGGAAGGCATTGTCCTTAGACACCGGGTATCTAAAGACGGGTTGGAAGTGGACAGGGCAAAGGTTGAGGTGATTGAAAAATTACCACCTCCCAAAAATGTAAAAGCGTTAAGAAGTTTCTTAGGCCATGCGCGATTCTACTGAAGGTTCATTAAAGACTTTGCCAAAATCTCCAAGCCTTTAAGTAAGTTATTAGGAAATGAAGTGAAGTTTGACTTTAATGATGAGTGTTTGAATGCATTCAATCAATTAAAGACACGACTGATTATGACACTGATTATAGTGGACCCCGATTGGGAAAAACCCTTTGTATTAATGTGTGATGCAAACGACTATGCTGTTGGAGCTGTTTTGGGGCAAATGCGGGAGAAGGTCTTTCAAACTATAGCCTACACTAGTAAGACTTTAATAGAGGCGCAAATAAATTATACCACAACCAAAAAGGAACTACTAGCTTTAGTGTTTGCCTTTGAGAAGTTTAGGTATTATCTTCTTTGCACCAAAGTGACAGCATTCACCGACCACACAGCTATCCGTTATCTTATGGAGAAGAAGGATGCTAAGCCTCGATTGATTCGATGGGTGCTGCTGCTGCAAGAGTTTGATTTAGAAATTAAGGATCGGAAGAGAGTAGATAATCCGGTGGCGGATCATCTTTCTAGGATTGAATGCTCTAATCTACTATTGGAATCAAAAATTAATGAAAGATTTCCTGACGAGTGGGTATTGGCCGTGACCGAACAATGCATGCCTTGGTATGTGGACTACGTGAATTATATTGTTAGTAGAGTCTTCCCACCCGATTTATCCTATCAACAAAAGAAGAGGTTTTTACATCAAGTACGCTCGTATCTATGAGATGAACCATTTTTGTTTAGAATTGGAGAAGATGGGGTCGTTAGCCGTTGCATCCCAGAGGAGGAAATGAAAGCCGTATTGGACAAATGTCACAACTCTCCTTATGGAGGTCATTTTAAGAGGGATAGAACGACAATGAAGGTCTTAGAAGCGGGGTTCTATTGGCCGACTCTATTCCGAGATGCTAAAGGATTTGTAAGTCAATGTGACCGGTGTGAGGTCCCCATTTTGGACTCCACATAACACTGTATCTAAGCTACTTTCAAGACAGTTTTCCCAGGATGAAGTAAGGCTAGTGAGTATAAAATAAAACACATAATAAGACGTACCTCATAAATTGTAGTATTTCATGAGTCTTTTCTGTCTTTTCACGATCAACTTCATTTTTCATTATGTTTAATCAGGATCACACCAGGTACCTAAACAAAATTGGCGACAGGCTTAGTCATAAAAATATGACAAAGTGAGGTGAATACCTCTTTAGTTGCTATACACATAAACAAATGTAAAAGATTTAGCAATGTTATAATCATATATCTCTACTAACCCTTTTGCATACTTGTACTGAAACTGTGTATCAACAGTACATCTGTAAAGTTAATAGTTATAAAACCATATAAGCAGTTATAAGACAATATTATTCAGTAGTTCTATACTAGTCACTACAACATTTTTGGTCTTTAGCAACATTTGAAAACTGTTACCTAAAAACGCAAAGCGTTGCCAAAACATTGAAAACTGTTGTCAAAGGGGTGTATGCCTATGCCCGTGTTACCAAAGACCTAAGACAACAGTTTTCACATGTTTAGGCAACATTACTTGAAACTGTTGTCTATATCCCTAGTAAAGGCAACAGTTTTTACATGGACCTATTGCAACATTTTCAAAATGTTTAGAGTCACATTTAATAAATGTTGCCAAAACTATTTAATTAATAAAAAAATATAAATTTTTTAAAAAACATGAAAATAAATTAAAACTTCAAAACCAAACAGATTATATCATGAGACATTTTTTATAACGCATAAATATATAACAATTTTGCACATGTTTTATCATAAAATTAACAAGTTATTAGTAGGCTCATAATTTACCAAAATACATCAAAATATTTAAATATTACAGTACACAAACAAAATTTTCTAAATCAACTTAAACATCCAAGATCTTCATGATATGGGGTCATCGATCATATTGCAACTCCTCATTTGTCTTCCCGGCCATCATCAAGAACTTTCTGTACAAAGTAAAATAATATATATATATATATAAATACAATGACATCAAGATTAATATATAAATAAAAAATTGTAAACATATAAAAGTATTTTAATATATTGTTGCTAATTTTAATATATTTTAAAAGTGTTGCCTAAAGAATACTCGAGAATTCCTTGCTAAATGATGAAATTTGTTGCTTATTTATATTGGGAAGGAATTTAGGAACAAAACCAATTCATAGCCAATTTGAGCCTAGTTAAATTTAGCAAGGGTGATTTTCCTTGGTAATCAACAACAAATAATCAACAACGAATTTTTGGCTATCTAAATTAACAAGGAAGACTATCTACCAAAAAATTTGAAACTAATCATCATCAAATAATTTTGATGCTAATATTAGCTAGTAATAAAATTGTTACAAAATTTGTTGCAGAAAAGGCGAGTCGATCTCGCGGTCGGCAGAAATGCGGGAGAATGGCTGAGGGTTTTAGGTTAGAAAAGCTGTGAGAGGAGAGAAAAGATATCTTATTATGACAGAAATCATTTGCCCTTTGCCGCTAATATTTTCCCATCTCATGCTTTGCCGCTAATACCAAATATTTTCTCGCCCTACTGGCTCCTGCGCTCAAACCATAAATTATTTATTTTGTAAAAAATATGCCAATAGCCACGGTTTTTTTACAAAACGTCGCGAATATCAAAATAATTGGTCACACTTCAACAAACGTCGCAAAATAAACGTGGCTATTAAATCAAAATGATGTAGCGCAATTTAAAAGAATGAATCAAGTTAGTAAAGAAAGCATATTACCGGTCACAGCAATAAAAACTTGTAAAAACTACTTGAGGTTAGCTTTTTGCCTTTCATGTGCCTAGCTTGCATTTGAATGAAATTGAAGTGGTGAAAAAGGGAGAAATCAAAATCAGAAATAATTTGCACAAAGCATCAAATCTTACCTTGGGAGATCGTCCACCTAAGAATGGCGGCACTGGAGATTATCTTCCGGCAAGCTGGGCGATCTATCTAGGGCACGCGCGGTAACAGGAGCAGAGCAACGGGAGGAGGACGACTGGCCGGAGTAGGGCGATAGGACGATGATGCTTGGAGCGGGGCGGACGGAGTGCAACGGGAAGTTGGCGAGAGGAGCTGGACGACGCCGGGAAGGCGACTGGAGGAGGGCGACGGGATAGAGCCGGGTGGTTTGTGAAAATGAATTGGTGCTAATAAAGTAATAAAAAATTGTAAACATATAAAAGTATTTTAATATATTGTTGCTAATTTAAATCCCGATATAAGTTAATTAAAATCCCGAGTAGGGACATAGAAAACTAACAACGACGACCCTTTTTAAAATGTCTCAATAAATGTGGAGTCATGATTTTTAACAAAACCTCAAAAATGTGGCCGATGTTCATATTTTGGTTAATCATAAAGTATTCTTTAGGCAACACTTTTAAAATATTGCAAATTAATTTTTAAGAAGACAACATATCATAATTGTTGTCTAAAGTGAATCCTCAAGGACAACATTCCAAAAATGTTACATATAACGGAATAGAGAACAATTTTTTGAATGTTGCACAGAAAGTGTTGCTTAAACATGTAAATCTATTGCAACACTTATAAACTGTTTTATAACAAAGTTTACGCAACATTTTTATAACTGTTGCTATGTCAGGTGTTGCTAAAGACCAAAAATGTTGTAGTGAGTATTAGTGTAAGAAAAAAAACTATGTGACTGTAGTCATGAAAGTTATGTAACTGTAAAACTATCTCAATTCGCATGTTCAGTAGCAACACATAGCGATGTAACTGTAAAACTATACATACTTATGTTATCTTTTACGTTATGCAATGTTAAGGGTAACTATCAACATATCAGTATCAGTATCCGTATTTCAATATTTCAGTCTTTGGGCCCGACCCTTCCGGGTCATCCGTATCCAAAACCAGTACGTACAACACGAGTTTATGCCCTTAGGCCGACTGGTTTGGCAAATCATCTGTGTTTTATATGCGCATTCATGTGCAGTTATACCCTTATCATTACTATGCATCGATGCATTTTCATTTATGTTAGTTGTATGCAATTTGTTAATATACTTAGGGTTTATTTGTTTCTTCATCCCCTCAGAATCTAATCGCCTGTTTGCCTTTATACAAGGCCATACATATGCGAGTAATCATTATCAGTGATGTACAAGTATTCCATGCTAACATATGCGAGTAATCATGAAATTGCAATACTAATAATAATAGTGCACATAATGAAAAAGAATGACAATAATGCATAAACTTAAACAGGTAGCTCTCACCATCAGTTATTCTTCCTTATATAACATTTCATGTCATCGTCACGCCTATTTTGAGAAGCCATCATTCACGGTATCTGTATAAAACTTGTATCACTTGGGGTCTTTTATACCGGGGTTGCGCCTCGTTATAGCTACGACATTGTCTATTGTTTTAACATCATTTGGAAGATACTCAACCAAACCTTTATTTTTGCATAACCATAAAAGAAACATAAGTACAAATCAACAATTTTAACCCTTCATTCTTAATAGTCAATGGCAAAACCCAATGAATACTCAATCACTTTAAATATACTAGCTGACCAAAAGGACATCCACATGTAAAGCAACTTCTTCAAATTCATTCATACAATAATTGTGCTGCATACGCATAACAGTAGCCGACACTCAACAAAGCAAAGCCCCAAGAAGACTATAAGAACTTGCAGGCCAAAAGGATATCAAACCCATATCAGTTTCTACCCATAAGAAAGACAAGGACTATCAATAACATATTTGTCCACCCCTGCTAGTAAAAACATAACTATGCAAACATTAGCCATGCATACCAATCTCTTCAATGCAACATATATTTCCTCTAATAGTCACAGAACCCGGAATGGAAACTAATAGCAGTAGAATGCAAACTAAGCCAAGTTCATGAAGAAAAAGATCCCCAAATTTAGTTACCAAAGCATCAATTATTTAACCGGCCAGTCAACAACCTCTATCAAAAGTATACACTCATAGGTCTCAAAAGAGAGAAACCCTAACACATCTCATGCTTGCATCCAGTCTAAATAAGTGGAAAGAATTTAAAGCCATAAAAATAAAACCATGCTTACAGTGAATTTTAGAGAAATCTGGGCACCGATTTAAGTGTTAAGAATCAGCCTGACTGCCCTAGCTCAAGCAGGCTCCTGCCAACCTCTGATCCCAACATAGCCAAAGGATATGGTGATTTTATGGATATAAGAGTATAAGAGGAAAAACGGCTCCATTCCAGAAACCATAGCGTCAACCTTCACCCAAAAAGCTCCAGGAACTTTGTGCATGCATACCTCTGAGTTCAGTGACAGGAAGAAATGCCAGTTCAATCGAGGGAAGAGGAAGAGGGCACATCCAACCCTTGACGAAAACCAGAATAAGAGAGGGAGAGATCGAGAGCTTTGATCACCCAAAACAGCAAGCCCGCCCGACCAAGCTCCAGGAAAGGTAAGGCTAAATGAACCCTCGGGAATTTAAGAGGTATCGAGAATACATAACTCACCGTCTCTCATTAATTCCACCGCCTCAAACAATAAGGCTTAAGATCTTAATAAACCAACTAAAAGCCATTAATATCCTATAACCCACTAACTGCATACAGTCACTTAAAAATGAGATATGTCACTAAAACCAAAGAAACGAAGAATCCAAAATGATTCACACTTTCAAAGCGATGTCGAATCGACACTGTTTAATTTTATTCTCATCATAAGGGGACATTTATATTTCATTTTATTATCCATTTGGCTTTTTTAATGTTTTGGGCCGTTACAACCGGTGCCAAAGAAACAAAAATATTAAGAAAAATGAGTCTATGCCATTGAACATAATCTTAGAAGTTGAACTTTTTGATATTTGGGGATTAGATTTTATTCGACCTTTCGTGAACTCGAACGGTAATATGTTTATCCTTCTTGCCGTAGACTACGTTTCTAAGTGGGTCGAAGCCATAACCACCGCTAAGAATGATGCCAAAGTGGTTTTACACTTTCTAAAGAATTATATATTCAATCGTTTTGACACACCTAGGGTTATCATTAGTGATGAAGGTAGTCACTTCTATAACAACTCATTCGCTACGTTATTGAGGAAATATGTCGTCGCTCACAAAGTAGCATTATTGTATCATCCTAAAACAAATTGTCCAGCAGAAGTGTCTAACCGGGAAATAAAAACAATTCTTGCAAAGACGGTTGGCTTTAATTGTAAGGATTGGTCTCAAAAGCTTAATGATGCCTTATGAGCTTACCGGACCGCATATAAGACTCCTATTGGTTTAACCCCTTATAGGCTAGTATATGGAAAAACTTGTCATTTACCCCTTAAACTAGAACATCGAGCATTTTGGGCCATTAAGAAGTTAAATTATGATTTTCAAAATGCAGATGAGATTAGACTTCTACAACTCAATGAGTTAGAGGAATTAAGGATGAATACATATGAGAGTGCGAGGATTTATAAGGAACGGACAAAGAAATGACACGATCAACGTTTGAGCGGAAAACAATTCGAACCCGGGCCAAATATTTAATTAATATCGCTCTCCCACTAATCATGATGGTTAGTGGGTGATTACTTAAGAAATGAACGGCGATGATCGTTACAGAGTGATCGGGCGGCGAGGGAAGTCTGCCATGGACGGAAGGCCGGATCAGCGGTGAATGCTCGCCGGCAGAGGAAAAGGTGGAGCCCACTGTCGCGGGAGGCGGTCGAGGGAAAGGGGCGGCTAGGCGTGCAGCCCCTTGCCAGCGGAGCCCACGGCCGCAGGAGGCGGCCGTGGGAGAGGGGAGGTCGAGCGCGCCGTCCCTTATGGGCGGAGCCCGCGGCCGCGGGAGGCGGCCATGCGCGCCGCCCCTTGCGGGAGGAGCCATCGACCGCGGGAGGCAGCCGCGTGCAAGGGGCGGCTGGGCGCGCCTCCCATTGCAAGCGGAGCCCGCGACCGCGGGAGGCAGCCCCAGGAAAGGGGTGGCCGAGCCCGCCGCCCCTTGCGGGCGGAGCCCGCTGCCGCGGGAGGCTGCTGTGGGGAAGGGGCCGCGGGAGGCTGCCGTGAGTTCAAATACATGAACTCATGCAACTATATAGTCCATAGAAACTCTTGCAGACCAACATGAAAGAAGAGACAGATCTTCTCCATATATTTTTAATTTTCAGTGTTGAAGTATTTTAAATTACTGAATCACAAACTGAACAACATCCGAATGAAGGGGCGGTCGATTTCTCTAGGACGTCCATCAATTTATTTTTTATCTTCCTGAAGATATACACTTCTGTCTCCTTATTTGTGTAGTCCGGATGTAAATCCTCCTGATGGACCTTCTTGATCACCAAAAAAATCCACTAAAACAATAACAAGAAAAAAAAAACAAAAAACAAAATTTTATATTAATTTCAAAAAAAAAAGGATTTTACCTATTTTCACTTTACTTTTTTTTTTCCCATTTCCTTATTGCAGGGCACCATGTAACACCTCAAAAAGAGTTTACCTAGAGTCTGTGAGTGTTGGGTTGAGTGTAGTAGGTAGTTCTTTTTTCTTGATCAAACGACAGACAAATTTGCCGTGTGCACTCAAGTAGCGACATGAAGTGTACTTTCTCCTGTTGTGCTTGTTTGCTTGCCTGATATATTTCTCTTATTATGTTCCGACTTGCATGCCGATGTAGCATATGAATTCTCTTCATTTTGCTATGTATGACTTGTTGTTTGTGGACTTTGAATATTTTGATGATGTAAGACTATAAAATCATTTAGACTCATATGTATTCGTGGACAACTTCTATTCTTTGTTTGAATGTTTCTGCTGTTTATAACCTGAGTTATGAGATGGGTAGATGTTTTGATATCGTTTTTTTTAATACCAAAGCTATCACGTCTATATACTGTGGGGTCCCGGCCAGTTATACTATATGGTCATTGCATGAGAGATGATACGATTTTGTATCAGAGTCAGGTTTGTGTACTTGTTGAGGTTTAGTGATCGATTTAGTATAACCAGACCGCATACAGAAGTTGTCCCCATATGAGTGTCGTGCGGGACCATGAATGTCCCTTTGTTCAAGTTTTATGAATAAAACTTGATTCGTTTATTATGTTGCATGTGCTAGGGTGGTAGGGACAATGCAGGGACGCGAGGCCGCGAGAGGATCCTACGCCGAGCAGTGCTACTGCTCTAGGTATTCTGAATATAGGCGGGTCCTCTCATACTTTTGTCGCATGCTAGTGGAAGCATTGGTAGCGGCCCAGCCTGCAGTGGTGCCACAGGTTGCGACATCTATTGTGCAGGTTACGACTTTTGTTCGCCTAGGTACTACACCGATCACACCAGAGGGAGGGGTCACACTTGTAGAGCCGTTAGCGGAGAGAGCGGTCGTTGGGCGGGAAGATCATCAGTTGAAGTATTTTTAGAGCTTCCATCCTCCGGCGTTTGAAGGAGTTGACACTTCGACTGATGTTGAGGACTGGTTAACAAGGATTCAGGGGCTCTTGAGAGCGACAGATATACAAGAGGACAAACAGTCCCAGTTTGCGGCCTTCATGTTGGAAGGTAACGCAAAGCTGTGGTAGGTGAGCCATAGCGGCCGTCAGTTTCCTGGATGCACCCTGTCCTTGGATGAGTTTGCAAGTGTCTTCTTGAAGTGGTATATCCCCTCTTTGACATGGCTAGCCCTTTAGAGGTAGTTTCTATATTTAGTGCAACACAACATGATGGTAGATGAGTATTTGTAGGAGTTTACTCGGGTGGGTCGTTACACGGGAACGACATGACAAATGATGAGGAGATGGATAACCTTTTTTAGCATGGGTTGAGAAAGAACTTGAGGCAACCAATCATGGCCTTAAAGAATACGAGATTCAATGAGTTGGTTGAAGCCATACAGACACTGGAGAGTGACATAGAGCGAACTCAGCACCATAAGGGTCTTGAGACAGCAGGGAGAAAGCAAGCCTTCTCAGTCCTAGTGGAGGTCAAAAGGGTGTAAATGGAAGAAGAAGTCTCGTCCTTTCAAGTTTATAGAAAAGTGCGGTGCAACTTTTAGAGAGGTCCATTTTTGGGGACCAATGGCGTGCTTCAAGTGTGGTAAACCCGGTCGCAAGATTCGAGATTGTACCGAGGGTGATGCTGAGTTAGAGTAGAGGCATGTGTACTCTGGCCCTAGTTATGCGAAGAAGGGGAAAGCATTGGAGTCGAGTACTTCATGCTTCCCTCCAATGCAATCTAGAGCATACAGTCTTGGGCATTAAGAAGTGATTTGTCATCCCGATGTGATGATAGGTACAAAAAGTCTAAGTTCGTTCATTAGTTTAAAACTATTTGCTACCCTTCATGTTTATTGCATCATTGCATGCATGTTAGACTTCATGTTAGTTTATGGTTGCCCTGCCAGAGTGATATTCAATATTGGAGCATCACACTCCTTTCTCGCAAAAAGCTTTATCCGCAGGATTGGTGTTGAGCCTTTCGAGGCGGATGTGGAGCTTAGTGTGTGCATGCCCAATGAGTTACTCATGACTATCAGGAAGAAAGGGCGCATTGGTTGGAGTATACGACAAATTAACTTTGTGTTGGTAGCGACAATCCTACCGCTAGCTTAGTTTTACGTGATCTTGGGGATGGACTTGCTTGTAGAGAATCAGGCCAGTATCACCTGCATGTTCAAGGTGGTGACCCCAAGGAGCGAGGGAAAAGAAGAGGTGTAGTGGAGTAGCCTTTTGAGGGCCTTAGTGGAGTAGCCTACTCCCTAATTTTGGCCATGCAGTTGGTGTGTATAGTGAACTAGGGAGGTGTAGTGTTCGTAACTCTATTGGAGGTCCACTCTATAAGATTGGCGATTAGAGATGTGTCTGTTATGTCGTAGTTCGAGGATGTGTTTTTCGAGGAGCTTTCAGGAGCACCTCCTCAGCGTGAGATCGACTTCACGATCAAATTGGTGCTCTGAGCAAGGCTAGTGTTGCATCCTTTGTTTAGAATGTCACTATTGAAGCCAGGAAAATTCCCAACCTCTAATTCAGACCAAGGCCGCCTAAGGTTACCAGCTTAGAGGTTAGATCAGATGGTTAAGATGACTAGGATGAAGAACTAAGTCAAACAGGATCCCAGATGTTGCGGCAGGAAGGTCTCACCACGTACCCGAATGCTCGAAAGGAGCAACCCCTTCTCAACCAAAGATGGCTGAACTGGATACGAGGGAGACTAGCTGATGACGAAGTCACAAGGTCGCAACGTGATCTCTAAGGAAATGGAATCCAAAGACTCGGCTAGTATCTCGAAAATGAAGCTCGCGAGTATCCTGCAGAGGATTTCAAGTGCCTCACCTCGTACCCCTGTGGTCCTATTTATAGGCAAATCCAAGGAGGGGGGGGGGTCATATTTATACCCACCCCCGGCGACTAGGCGACTTCCGGAGGAACTCACACGGGCTGGGTGAGTATCTCGCCAACTCGCCTACCAGGAGAGTATGCGAGGGGAGCTCGCCATACTCGCTCAGGCCTTCCGCGATCTTGTATGCTGACTTTGACTGTTGTCTTGACTTGTTGACCTTGACTTCTGCTGACCTGATTGTGGTAGGACCCATCCTCGACGAATATGAGTTGTACATAATCCCCGCTCTTTTCGAGCGACGTAGGAACTCGGAAAGAATCATCCAAAACTTATTCGGCGAGATGCTATGCCGAGTATCAGGCTTGCTTGCACTTGATGTCTGCCTGCCAATCTCTATAAATAGGGGGGCCTAGCTCTTCAAACGGATCTTCATAGCTCGCGCACGATGTTGGACGCCGAGAAACTTCTTCAAGATAGCCTCGCCGCTCTAACTGGCATTCTCGGTGTTGCTAAGCCCAAAAGGCCGCGCGAAGAAGACGCTACCCCCAACTTGCACCCTCTAAAAAAGAAGAAAACTAAGAAGGCCAAGAAGAAACCCGCCTTCGATGCGGTTGACCCGCCGTCATCTTCGGCGCAAGTCGCGGCGGTGACAAATAACCCTGTGCGCTCTGCCGGCACTCTGAAGCTGCTTAGCGACCTTGGGCTGGATGATATACCTAGCATAGTCGCTCCTGACCCGAGCCTCCTCAGCTCACTAAACATTCCGGAGGTCGCTACACGGCGCCACAACAGGTGGAGGTCGTCTCGCTGACAGGTCGCCACATTGTCGAGCCATTCTTCTTCCTCATCCACTGCTCGCAGTCATACTTCTCATTCAACTGGGGATGGTAATCAGTCGACACCCAGCAGGAGCCAAGCTCAACTGGGGGTGGGAATCAGTCGACACCCAGCAGGAGCCAAGCTCAACTGGGGGTGGGAATCAGTCGACTCGGGGAGGCAAGTAGTCGGTCTGCAGTAAAGGAGCTTGTACAGAGATCTCAGACTACGATATCGCTTCAACGAGAAAATTGATCTCATTCAAGGAGGTCCTTGGACAATATGCAAGAGAGGAGCTCGTGCAGGGACTTGGACTTACACTGACACTACCACTCGAGGACTTCGAATGCTGGAGTCAACAGCTCTCAGGAGCCTTGCTCAACTAGAGTGGTGTAAGTCGACAATATGCAAGAGAGGAGCTCATGCAGGGACTTGGACTTACAGTGACACTATCACTCGAGGACTTCGAATGTAGGAGAGGAGCTCGTACAGAGATCTCGGACTACGACATCACTCCACCGAGAAACTTGATCTCACTCAAGGAGGTCCTTGGCCAATATGCAGGAGAGGAGCTCGTGCAGGGACTTGGACTTACGTCGACACTACCACTCGAGGATTTCGAATGCTGGAGTCGACAGCTCTCAAGAGCCTTGCTCAACCTCTAATTTGGACCAAAGCCGCCTAAGATTACCGGCTCAGAAGTTAGATCAGACAGTTAGGATGAATAATATGAAGAACTAAGTCAAACAGGACAACAGATGTTGTGGCAGGAAGGTCCCACCACGTACTCGGATGCTCGAAAGGAGCAGCCCCTTCTCAACCAAAGATCGCCGAACTATGTACGAGGGAGACTAGCTGATGACGAAGTCGCAAGGTCGCGACGTGATCTCTAAGGAAATAGAATCCAAAGACTCGACTAGTATCTCAAAAATGAAGCTCGCGAGTATCCTGCAAAGGATTTCAAGTGCCTCACCTCGTACCCCCGGGGTCCTATTTATAGGCAAATCCAAGGAGGGGGGGGGGGGGGTCATATTTATACCCATCCCCCGACGACTAAACGACTTCCGGAGGAACTCGCACGGGCTGGACGAGTATCTCGCCTAGTCTCCTACCAGGCGAGTATGTAAGGGGAGCTCGTCATACTCGCTCAGGCCTTTCGCGACCTTGTATGCTGACTTTGACTCCTGTCTTCACCTGTTGACCTTGACTTCTGCTGACCTGGCTGTGGTAGGACCCATACTCGACGAATACGAGTTGTACAGTCACCAAAGAACGTTGCCGAGCTCAAAGTTCAGTGGTAAGAGTTGTTGGAGCAAGAGTACATTAGGCTCAGCTCTTCATCGTGGAGTGCATCAATGCTATTTGTGATAAAGAAAGATGGTAGTATGCAGTTGTGCATAGACTACCGTGAGCTAAATAAGCTAGCAGACAAAAATAATAAGTACCTGATTCTGCGGATAGATGATTTGTTCGATCAGTTGGTAGGGTCGGTGGTATACTTCAAGTTGTACTTGAAGTCGGGGTATTACCAGTTGCGTATTTGAGAAGTGGACATTCCCAAGACAACATTTGAGATGAGGTATGGTCACTTCCAGTTCTCGGTCATGTCATTCGGATTGACGAACACACCATTAATGTCCATGGATTTGATGAACCGAGTATTTCAGCAGTACTTAGATTCATTCATGGTGGTGTTCATCGATGTCATCTTAGTGTATTTCAAGTTGAAAGTGGAGTATGAGATTCACTTGAGAGTGGTCTTGTATTTTTGGTTAGGGAAGGTGTCATTTTTGGGTCATGTTATCAGTGACAATGGGGTGGCGGTAGATCCGACAAAAGTTGAAGTTATGTGTATGACGACATTATGTGTATGACACAAGAGTGGAGAACTTCACGGATCATAAAAGCTTGATATATCTCTTGAAACAAAAAGACTTAAATATGCGGTAGCGTAGGTGGGTCGAGTTCCTTGGCGACTATGACTTGAGGATTCAGTATACGCCAGGCCAGACCAATGTTGTGGCTGATGCTTTGAGTAGGAAATATTCTGGGCAAGAGAACTGGATTGAAGCGCATGCCTAGCAGTTGGTGCAAGACTTTGAGTCTTTGAGCATTGTTTGAGTGGCTAAAGATGAGTCTAGCATAGCTTGGTTGAATTGGATTGAGTTTAGTGTGACTTGTCCAATCATATTCATGAGGCAACAAGGGTAAATACAAAGTTCCAAACCATTAGTGGCGAAAGCCTAGCACGACAAAGGTAATTCCGTGGAGATGGTCAGTGGAATCTTAAAGAAGGATGAAAGGGCATGTGTACCGTAGTTCGACAAGCACTATGAGGAGTTGATGTTTGAGGTCAACTTTATAAGGTACTCCATTCATCCAGATAGTACAAAGATGTATTGGATTTGAAGAAGTCCTTTTGGTGGTCTGGGATGAAGCAAGATGTAGCTTCGTACGTGAGTCAATGCTAGACTTGTGCCTTAGTGAAGGCTGAGTGCCAGAGGCTGGATAAGTTTTTGAAGCCCCACTTATTCTCGAGTGGAAATTTGATGACATCTCCATGGATTTTGTGCATTGTTTGCGTCAGTTGCCATAGGATAACAATGTAATTTGGGTGATTGTGAATCACCTGATCAAGATGGCTCACTTCATTTCGAATCAGAAGGAAGATCTTACAGGGAAGCTCGTGGAGCTCTATGTTCGGAACATAATGTGGTTGCATGGGATTACAAAGAGTATTGTCAGTGATTGAGATGGATGGTTCACGACCAATGATTTGAGGTTAGTTAAAAAGTGTTTGGGCACCAAGCTTAAGTTTAGTACTGCATTCCATCCGCAGACTGATGGTCAAACAGAGAGGACAAATCATACCTTGGAGGATATCTTGAGGATGTGTGCTCTTAATTTTGGCAAGAGAAGGGAAGATCGCCTGTTTATGGTGGAGTTTGCCTTCAACAATAGTTTCCAAAAAAACATTTAGATGACTCCATATGAAGCGTTGTATGACAGGTGGTGTCGAACACCGATGTCTTGGTAGAGGTGAGAGACACCTAATTTTTGGACAAAGAAGCAGTGGCATGTGCTTGTGAGTTGGTGCGGACGATCCAAAAGCGTGTGAATGTCACTCAAGATTGACAAGCAAAGTATTTCAATGCGCGTCATAAGAATGCAGAGTTTGTACTGGGCGATATGGTCTACCTGAAGATCAAGCAGTTCAAAAGCGTTTCAAGCATTCGACGACTCAAGAAATTGAGTCCGAGGTATTTGGATCTGTTCGAGATTACGGAATGCATAGACGAAGTGGTGATGATTCGGAATACGCTGACGCGAGCACTGTTTGATCCGGGTGCGTCGCATTCTTTTCTGTCTAGAGAGTTTATAGCGCGGCTTGGGATACCTAGTCGTGTGAAGACAGATAACGTCAGAGTGGTGTTGCCGAATGGCTGTTGGATGCTTGTGGATCAAGCTTGCGATGTGGCGGTCCAAATAGGAAGTCGGGATTTCAGTTTGACTGCATCTGCAGTGCCGCTATCGGCATGGGCAGATGTGTTTCCCAAGGATCTCCCTGGGCTACCACCCCAGCGTGAGATTGACTTCACGATCGAGTTGGTGCCAGGTGCGAAACCCGTGGCCCGCTCGCCATATCGCGTTGTGCCTAAGGAAATGACGGAGTTGAAAGTCCAACTGCAGGAATTGATAGAGCCGGGTTATTTACGCCCAAGCATGTCTCCTTGGAGCGTCGCTGTTCTTTTTGTGAAGCAGAAAGACGGTGGATTGAGGTTATGTATTGATTACCATGAACTGAATAAGCTGACTGAGAAGAATAAATATCTGATACCCCGAAGTGATGCGTTGTTCGATCAGCTGGTGGAATCGATCGTCTAATCGAAGTTGACTTTCAGTACAGCCTTTCATCCCCAAACGGATGGCCAAACTGAACGAACCAACAGAACGATGGAGGACATGCTCCGAATGTGCGTCCTAAATTTTGGAAAGAGATGATAAGATCATCTATACATGGTGGAGTTTGCCTAGAATAACACCTACCAGGCGAGCATCGAGATGACACCGTATGAAGCTCTATATGAAAGGAAGTGTCGTACTCCCTTGGCTTGGATAGAAGCAGGCGAAGCTAGCGTTTATAATCGTAATGAAGTCGATGAAGCAAACTCAACCATTCGTGCTATTCGAGAGAGGCTACTCATAGCCAAAGATCGTCAAGCGAAGTACGACAACGCCAAGCACCAGAACGTGGAGTTCAAGTGTAGTGTTTTAGGCTTTCGCTAGAATGCAACGTGTTAGGTGCGCTACGCTATTCTGGTATCACTCTGTAGCTTCATCGTCTGTTTTGTAGTATATGCTGTGGGGCCCCAGACGGACCTTCTAGTATATATTATATGAACGGATGGGGTTGTTACATTTTTGGTATCAGAGGTTTTGGTCTTTCCCTCTCGAAGTCGTGGTCGACTTCTTTTGTGGGGTGGCGAGCACGTGTCTGTGCGAACCAAGTTAACACGATTGAACTCCTGAATGTCCATGGTAGGAATGCAAATACCTGTGTTTGGGGAACCTGTGTGTTCCTAGGAGTGCTTTTGGCAATCTGTTTGTTGCTTACTTGTGTCCTTTTACGACTGTAGGTGACGAGTGCGATTGCATGGCAACAGGAACCCCAACACTCGATGGGAAGCATGATATCAACTATGATACCAACATCTCCTCCATCGATAGAGACGGCTCGACTGATTGCTGATGTGGTTTTTGCAATGCTCAAGGCTTACCATGAGGGACAGGTACAACCCTCTGATCTGGTAATGTGTCCCAAAACCTCTGTTACATTTTTGGTATCAGAGGTTTTGGTCTTTCCCTCTCGAAGTCGTGGTCGACTTCTTTTGTGGGGTGGCGAGCACGTGTCTGTGCGAACCAAGTTAACACGATTGAACTCCTGAATGTCCGTGGTAGGAATGCAAATACATGTGTTTGGGGAACCTGTGCGTTCCTAGTAGTGCTTTTGGCAATCTGTTTGTTGCTTACTTGTGTCCTTTTACGACTGTAGGTGACGAGTACGACTGCATGGCAACAGGAACCCCAACACTCGATGGGAAGCATGATATCAACTATGATACCAACATCTCCTCCATCGATAGAGACGGCTCGACTGATTGCTGATGTGGTTTTTGCAATGCTCAAGGCTTACCATGAGGGACAGGTGCAACCCTCTGATCTGGTAATGCGTCCCATGCCAGTTAGTGAAATTGAGCAGACAACAAGGGAAGAAAGCGCATCAGCTTCATCGGTGAACGTGTGTTTGAGCCAAGGAGAGGACACAGTTGATGACTGTTTTCATGCATTTGTTGCAATGAGACAACAACCAGAGTTTGTGTTTGAAACCGAGGGGATGAAAATCAATCGGTTTTATGATGAGCTACGTCAGGAACTCCGTTTCTTATTGATGGGTCCTAAGCTATTGGGATTCCAACCACTGGTGGAGTCAGCGAAACGATTGGAGATGGACTTGACAAGAGCCCAACAGATGCCTGCGACCAGGAAAGTGAGACCTCCAAGGGTTGGAACGTCTGCTCACCGTAAGAGGCAAAGAATCGAGAAGCGTACTTGTTATACTTGTGGCCAGGTAGGACACATTGCTAAGGACTGTTGGGATGTTGTTCAGCAGCCAAAGAAGAGCTACAAGTGCTATTCGTGTGGTAAAGCAGGACATAAAGCCCGAGATTGCCGCGTTGGCTCTTAGCAGGCAGACAATACATACGAAGGACATGTCGACGTGCTAATGTACATAAGTAATGGGGCTTCTCATGTATGGTGGATTATGCATGTATTATATGTTGAACATTCAAGTGTGGAGTTCAAGTGTAGTGTTTTAGGCTTCCGCTAGAATGCAACGTGTTAGGTGCGCTGCGCAACTCTGGTATCACTCCGTAGCTTCATCGTCTGTTTTGTAGTATATACTGTGGTGCCCCGACCGGACCTTCTAGTATATATTATATGAACGGATGACAAAATAAACATCAGCCCCACCTCTGCCTCGGGGCGGTGATGCTTATCTCCTAAAAACAAATAATAAATAACTTCCATGGAGTTTTCCCCGGGAACCCTAGAACATCACCAATCCGGCTTACACATCCGGATAGGCTTCACATAGCATGTCTAAATCCGTACTCACGCTTCCGGATACTAAATGCAACCAGCTGTGGGGATGTACACATTGACCCGTCGGAGAGCACCCTTCCCCCCACCCGTCGGTGGAGAGGAGCTTCCTTGCAAATATGAAAATTGAGGGATTCACCTGCCCAAGAAGAAACTTCGTTACCCTTGACACGTAATTTGACGAAGCCGCAACCCCATGTCATGCCTGGGGCTCGACGTCTAGCAGCCGTAACGACTGTCCACGCACGGGTCTGACCTCCACTAGAGGGTTGAAGGCTCCAGGTGATTTCTCTTACATGGACGATCGTGCTCCAAGTAACATCGAGGAAGTCGATCTTGACCTCCACGACTTCAGGCGGCGTCGGGGAAGCCGATCTCGATCGGCATAGCTCCAAGCGGCGACGGGGAAGGAGGAAGCAAGGCTCAGGCTGCTTTGCCCTAGGCGGCGGCGATGGGGAAAGGAGCTAAGCTCGGCCAGCCCTGCTCCAGGTGGCGGCGGGGAAGGAGAAAGCAAGGATCGGGCTGCTTTGCCCTAGGCGGTGGCGACGGGGGAAAGGAGCTTAGCTCAGCCAGCCTTGCTCCAGGCGGCGGTGGGGAAGGAGAAAGCAAGGCTCGGGCTGCTTTGCCCTAGGCGGCGGCGACGGGGGAAGGAGCTAAGCTCGGCCAGCCCTGCTCCAGGCGGCGGGAGAGAAGTCCTGATCCCTCCTGCTTGTCGGTCGACGCAGAGGAAATCGGGAGAGAAGAGCTAGCTGTGCCTTGCATTTTTTTCTCCTCCTGAAACCCGATCTCTCCATCTCCATGCTTGCCTTATCCCCTCCCCCTTTTTCTTCTCCTGCTCGTTCTTTTTTTATTTCTCCTCCTCATGTCCCCCACAGTACCGAGACACCCCCTCCCCCTTTCTCTTTTTTTCTTTTTTTTATCTTATTTCTTCTTTTTGTTTTTCCCTTTGTCCTGCCCCAGCTCTCCACTCTACCTCTCTTTCTTCTTTTTTGTTTTTTTCCCTTGTCCTGTCCCCCATCCAAAGTATGTATATATTGATATATATAATATATATATTTTGATTAATATAATATAATGTTAATATATTATAATATTAATCAAAATATTTATAAAAAGCCTTTACATATAAAATCTCCGCACGCATGCACGAGCACTCATCGCTCAGAGCATGCCCCGAGCCCGATACCTGGGGAGGATCCCACTTGGCCGGATACGGGCTTGTATAGTTATTGTGTCTCGATTGACCACCTATGTAGTCAACCTCCTCATTGTGCCGATCAATTGTTCAACTGTGAGTGATGGGTTCATGGGGGCAGGAGGGGTAACTATACTGTTCACTCATGGATTCATTTGGGATTGATCTAAGCTTAAAGCATCTAACATCTTATTCATCGAATTGAATTGGACAGTCATTTGTGCAGCGAAAGAGGTTAGTTGATCTACTTGATACATACCACCCGTGGAGGTGGAAGGACCTTGCCGATCGAAAGATTGATAATTGTTGAAGGATAAGTCTTCAAGGATGACATAAGCATCCTTGGGGTACTTGTTCATAAGTGATCCTCCTGCAGCTCCATCTACTTGAATCATAGTAGAAGTCTGGAGGCCATTATAGAAGGTCCACACTTGTTGATGAATCGCTAATCCATGGTGGGGACACTTCCGTAACAGTTCTTTAAACCGTTCCCATACATCATAAAGGGTTTCTCCATTCCCTTGCATAAACATCGTAATGTCTCGCATTAATTTTGCCGTTTTAGCAGGTGGGAAATACTTCGCTAAGAATTTTTCTACTACTTGCAACAAAGTAGTCAGCCCAGGTTAGGAATCAAGCCAATCTTTTGCTCGTCCTTCTAGAGAAAAGGGAAATAGACGGAGTCGGATTGCTTCATCAGATGCGCCATTGATTTTGAATGTGTCACATATATCTATGAAAGTACGCAAATGAGAATTGAGATCCTCATGACCAAGTCCACCAAATTTATTGTGTGGGACTAGCTGCATGAACATGAAGTCAATTTTAAAATTATTGGCTTCTATGTCGGGCTTGATGATACTATAATGTAATCCTCCCCTAAAAGACATGTTATATCCCTACAGATTCTCCTAACTTCAGCAGGTTGACCATTTTGATCAACTTGACCCTCTTGCTCTACACCGTCCTGATGATTTCCATTATTCATATTTTGATTATTCGGGTTCATGGTTGTAGAATTATTATGTTCTACACGCTGGGCTCTTCTATTCTGTCTACACGTCTATTCAATTTCTAAATTTAACGATAACAGTTCCAGTGATCGATAACGAGACACGCACTAACAAGACAACAAACAAAAATAAAATAAAACAAGAATTAAAACTTGATCTCTAAATACTAAGAATTTACTAATATTACAAGAAATAAATAATAAATTGACGCACCTCCCCGACAACGACGTCAAAAATTTGATACGCCCGAAATAGGTATACATAAATTATACAAGTGAACGTGTCAGATCAAATAATAAAGAGTGAGTGAAGATCGTTCGCACAGAGAGGTGATTAATCTAAGGCTTACAAATACTAGCTAGTTTTTTCTTTAAATTCAAGTTAGATGATTTAAATGAGTTTAAAGATAAATAAAATTTTAAAGGAAAATTACTAATACTTTCTAAAATTCTTTTTATCAAATTTTGGGAAAACGGTTTTGCATTTCGATTTACTAAGTCTATAATGATGGATTAAAAGAAGATGTTTGTGAGAAATCAATGTGTACTTTCCTGCAACGATTTTAAGGTAGAGGTCCGTATCTTTCGATATTAGAAATCACTATACCCCTTGTTCGCTTGTCATCTCTAACTCAGGCGAACAAAAAATACGATTAATAATAAAATCAAAGTTGCTAACAGAAAGGTGAAATCTCTTTCTCCCTTTCCACTATTTCGAGTTGATGGTACATTTACGTCTCTACTCTCTCGAATCTCGAAGCGCAGTAAAACGATCCAAAAACTTTGGTTAAAAAATTTACGTGACACCTCTCTCGAATCTCGCCACGTAGTAAAATATGTTTCATTCAAACACTCACAATTCTCCTCTCTTGAATCTCGAAATGAAGTATCGAAGGAAATAATTAATCCCAAAGTTTTACCACAAGATCATCAACTAAATAAAGAAATCACACCAATCTTTTCATAAATTAAAATAAAAACAAAGATTCCATCACATAGAACAAAGTACTTTCAAAATACAAAACCTAGAGAATTAGTTCATGCTTGTAGGAATACCAAAACAAATTAGAAAGATCTTACTAATCATGATGTTTAAAGATCTAAACAACGCAAGAAAATCTCCTCTACTTCCTTCTTGATGAAGATCCGATGAAGACTTCTTCTCTTCTTCTCCCAAAACATTGATCTAGTTGTGAAATTTGAATATGATGAAGAGAATATATCTCTTTTTCTCTCTTACACCCCCCTCTTTATACTCTTCCCCTTCAAAAAGAACATTTTAATTGCTGAAAGGTTGTCATCTATGCACTTGAAACTGCCTAAAATATGAAGGAATTCAAAATTCAAAATTTGAATTTCCGCGACTTTTTATAACAAATTTTCTGAAATGCGGAAATTTGTTATAACAAATTTCCTGCACTAGTAAAAACTGCACCAAACAGCCCCAAAACTGTTGCAACAATACTGTAACGTCTTCCTGGATTTCTTGTGTACTTGACCCCTGCCACATCGAGGTGAATACTTCGGGTTTCCTATGATAAAAACATATTGAAATGACGTTAATACCCTCAATTTTAAAAGATGTCAACATATTTAAATACAATACTTTTTATACAAATTTGTTAAATCTTTTCATCAAAATAATAGTATCTAAAACACTAGATAACTTCTTTCTGAGAAGTTATCAATAAGCGCGATCATGTCGGAGTCTGGCTGCTGGTATGGAGGAATCCAACTAAATGTGCGACAACCAGAAGAAACACCAGGCGGAAGAGCTGCTGCTGCTTAGGTTAAGGGGGAGAAGAGTGTGTGATGAGGGCAGAAAGGGATACAAATATTAGATTTTAGGATTTTAAAAGAGTGCTGTTATAGGCACACCTATTTTGGTTATATGCAACCAAAATATAAATACAACCCAATTTAGATATTTGCACACCAAATATATAATTGCACACCAACATCAGATGTTTAAAATGAGTGCAATTTAAATTAAAAAATCACTTAGTGGGCACCCACCATGCTTTTGAGCTGTTATAATCATATCATTATGTAGTAATATTAGAAATTTCAAGACCAATAAATACAAGAAATTTGTAGCAGTTGTTTGGAGAAAAATTAAGTTAACAAACATAAGATTCGTAACAGTCCATTAGACAAAATGAGTTAGCCAACTCTTAAACAACCACTATGGTAGCATTTCACATCAATTTTTTAAAAACTGGAGTTCAATTTCTTTTCAATTGTCTTGACCTGCATATGTTAAATTTACATAACAATTTTAGTATGAATCACGTGACATAAAAAATAAGAGATACAATGTGATATCTCTACCTATTGTTTTACTTCTTTGCGATGAACATCCAAATGTAAATGTGATACTCCAAATATCTGCACAAAAACTTGTATATTAGCATTATAATAAAACTTAAGTGTTAGTAAGAATGATTGATAATAAAAAGTTTACCTCATATCAGAGATCCGCCAAATTAATTACTTCTTCATCTTGTTTCTTGTCGTGGAGAACTCTATCGCTTGAGATGTAATTAAAGTCCCACTCATCTGCTATTGGATCATGATATCTCGTCCACATAGAGATCACTGGCGGTAGCGGGCAACCATCGCGCATCAACAAGTGAATGTAGTGGTTATTATTGACAAATCCAATAAAGATAGTCTTCCGGCTTGTTGGAGGGGCAGTGTGTAAAGGTAAGAATGTGAAAGACTGAAATTTTGAGTAATGAACTACCGCCACATTATAACATGATGCAATCACCAATCCCATGTCCGGCATTGTCATCCATTTGTCCAAGGGAGCTGGTACCGAAGTACAATCCAAAGATAACAATAGTTCTGCACGTCTCACATTTCCAAATAGATTGTTGTATTGAATTTCATGACTTTTCATCTCTTCTGCTAAGTCTTTGCGCACTTGAAACCAATTATCACCCATATGTAGTGCATTGCTCACCACTCGATAGCCACAATGTCCATCACCAACTACATTTACTGCATCTGTTATATGAGTAGATATATATGTAGGCATTTCCTTGCGGATGCTTTCAAGAAACCTACTTGTACTCACACTTCTTCTTGGAATCAACTTCTTTGCTTTTGGGGGGAGGTTTTGTTCCTTTTTTAAGACATGTTCGAACAAAGAAAGCTCTCTTTTTGTAGATTTGTATTCCGCCATATTTTTTTTATAACTTCCACGTGGCCTTCCTTTTAATCTAAAGGGTACCAAAGGTTCTTTTGTTTGAGTTGTGGTAGGTTCCATTATCTCATGCAACTTTCGTTTCATCTCATTTTGTTGAGCACCAGGTATACTATTGTATTGCTTTAGTAAACCGTCCAACACAACTTCTATTACATTCAATGAGTCATTCTCCTCTTTTATTTGAGTTGCACCAGATGTTGTAGCTTTCAAGGTAAGTTGCCTCCAATGTTTATGCACCATCCATAATGGAAATGCAGCAGATTGATTCATATAAATCACTAATTCATGAGAACAAGGCAAGCCCATTGTATACCTTACTTTGTGTAAACATTCTGCAGATGTCGGATGACCACTCTTCACCATTTCTTCTTCCTTCTTTATTATCTCTAATGCCGCAATAGAAACAAAACCAATCAAATCTGTATATAGTGGTCCTCTAAAACCGGTGTTTACTTGTATCGAACTTTGCCCAAAAGAATGCTTAATCTCGGTGTGTTGTAGATTTAGCATTTGATCAAATGTTTTCCAAATAGAGGTTAAATTACAAACAGATACTTCTAAAAACCTCTTAAGGTGGCTATGTCCGCTTTCCACACGGTTGGTGGTTGAGTTTCCAAAATGCAACAAGTTGTCAATCCAAGCTGAGACAAAGTACTCTCTGTATGGTTCTATCCAAGTTGTCATCACATAATTTACAACGTTAGGATATTTTTCTGAGTACTTAGCTAACATAACATTCAAATTCATGTTATAATCACTAATAGTTGGTGAGTTCACCAACGTTTGCCATTCTTGTAAAAACACTTCACATTCCTTACCAATCTTGAAAAACTTCTTGCAATGTGCTAAAATATTGCGGCTAATGTGCACCTGACATAATAAAATTTTTGTTTGAGGAAAAGTTACTTTTATGGCATTCATTAAGCCGACTTCCCTGTCAACCACCATTACATTGGGCAAAGAAGTTGCGTCCAGTGTACTTTTAAAACAATCCAAAACCCATTTATAACTACCTTCAGTTTCATTTGATAGAAAAGCAAATGATGAAAAGAATGTCATATTGATAGATGTCAAACCAATAATGGACAGTAAAGGTAATCTATAACGATTCGTCTTATAAGTGCAATCCATGATAAAAACATCCGGAAACATATTGCTGAGCTGAATGGAAGTAGGATGTGCAAAAAATAAGCTATCCAAATTATTAGTAACATGGTTGACATGATTATAACTAATGTACTTTGCATCTCTAATGCACTTATATAAGAACTGAATAGGGGTTCCACCTTGCAACTCTTTCTTGTACAACTTATTCTTCTCATTGTAAATAGTTCTCATCACAGAAGAATTTGTTGGATTTCTCTTTTTTAAGGTGGACAAAATTTTTCTGGGCTTTACCCCGGAAGCATACATTTCCTCTACAATCTTCTGCTCATTTTCATTTAGCCTTGCAAGGTAACTATGTGCCTCAAGATGTACAAATTCATGATTATGCACACCACATTTGACCTCAACTTTCCATTCATCCGCACAAGAATTTTTTTGGCCAAGTAAGGAAAAGGGGCATTGACACCTTTTGGAACTTGTTTTTCTTTTATTTTTTTCTCACAACCCTTTGAATGTTGATTATCACGTTGAGAACCACCCCTATCACAACCTAGAAAAACCCTTGGTTTAGGTCTTCCATCAACTTTATCTGCTCTATGTATAACAACAACAAATCCAACTTGTTTAGCAACATTACGAGCCCACTTAACTAGGTCATCTTTGCTAGGAAAAATTGTATCTGTCACAAAGTGAACCCCGACATCTACTGAGATCGTTTTACATTTGTGCTCAACAACCGACAATGCATGCTCCACATTCATTTTAATCTAAAAAAACAAAAAAAATTGAAAAACAACATAACATAATCAAAGTGATCACAAATGTACAACCCTAAAACTAAAAATAATGTTCTACAATCGAAAAAAATGAGGTACAAATATAACATGAACATTATACCTTGATAAATGTTGGCTAAGTCGAATAGAAGAGAAGCACCTTCGGATTGGAGGAGAAACAACAATCTGGACAAAAAAACAGCACAAAGTTAGAAACCCTAACCACATGGAGAGCCTTAAATCCTAAAAAAGATACACGGGAGAGAAGATTTTGAACTCTTACAGGTAATCTCTCTGATTTTTCAGGCGAAATAAGCAGCAGACGGTGCGGTTTAGGGCTTCGGCAAGAGAGGGAGGAAGAAGACTTCGGGCGGCCGCAGAACGTGAAAACAGAGAAGACGGCGGTAGCGGGTTGTGCTGGGAGAGAAGCCGACCGGCCTCCTGCGATTTCCCGGCGAAATCGGCAGCCGACGATGGGTCTTCGGGCAACGACGAGTGGGGGAAGCGGCGGGATGCAGGCGGCTGCAGTTCGCGAAAAATGAAAAAAGCCGGTGTGCGGGTATTGGTAGAAGAAATTAGGTTTTAAGTTATAAAGATCGGTTTTTTGGGTGTGCCTATAACCAAATTTGGTGTGCCTATAACAGCACTCTTTTAAAAAGGAGTTTTACTACATGAATGGTGTGAGAATAGCCATTAATGGTGTGCAAATATCACTATCCTTTATTTTTGAGTCAACTAAAAATCAAGAGAAAAAATACACAATTTCGGGCCGGCTCGATTCGATTTCGAGCTGACTTGGAATCAAACCATTCTGAGTCGAGCCGACTCGACTCGAAATCGATTTCGAGTTTGAGTCGAAAATTTCGATTTCAAGCCGAGTCCAAATCGCTCAAACTCATACCCATGGCCGGGCGGCGGCCTTGGCGCGGTCGGGCGGGCGCGGGCCGCCCAACGCTGACGGAGGCAGTGCCGGCGGCTCTGGCACGACGGTGACTTGGACGGTGCAAGTAATGAGATGAGCGCACGGGGATCAGGTGCAGTGATTGTGCGCGCGGCGGTCATACTCATGAACCCACTAATTTGGTGGAGATCATGGGGAGTGGGCTAATCGTACCCCGTATTTTTACGTCAAGCCTTCTTGGAATGGCCACCATTATGAAACATGAGCAAGACATTAAAAACGGTATAGATTAAGAGTTCATTTGGTTTAACATTTTGGGGCGTTCTGTTTCCTAAAAACGCACCTCGTACTCAATTTTTCATTTTTTTTCCGCCACCAGTTCAGCACGCCAGCGTTTTGGTCCTTAAGAAATTACGGCTTTAGCAACCAGCTTCCCCAACCTCCGGTCAGCCGCATTTTCAGTTTTTTTTTTGGAATCCCGCTGCTACCCCGTCGATCTCCCTCCCGTGCCCCGCCATGCTCCAACTCCTTCACCAAGCTCCAGCTCCAACCTCCGCCTCCGCCTACTCTTCCATGAGCTCTGCCTCCTCCCTACTCCTCCATGAGCTCTGCCTCCTCCCTCTCCTCTTCCATGAGCTCCGCCTTGCCCTACTCCTCCATGAGCTCCGCCGCTTTTTTAGGGTGGTCGTCGGCGGCCTGCCCGGAGCCCACCGTCCGGCTCGTCGGTCCCCGACGAAACTGCCGGGGGTATCCCGGAGGCGCTCCGACAGGCCGCCGACGGTGGAGTCATGCAGAAGCATGGCGGAGGCAGGACGAGGAACCGGTGGCGCAGAGCGGAGGAATGGAAATTTTTTACAAAAACAATATATAAATTACAAAAAAAACATTTCTGCCATTTAAACAGTATTATATATATATATATTAGAAAAATAGATTTGAATATATATATATATATATATAATAATAAAATTATATAATAAAAAACAGAATTATTAATATTAAAATTAATTAATAAAAATAATAAAAAAATTAAATATTATTTTCAACAATTTATTTAAAAATTTCGTAAACACCACTGCTGTTTCGTCAAACAGTTTTATGTTCTGAACAGCTCTGCAAACACTCACTATTCAAACAGATCTTCATTTCCAGCAGCAATTTTCCAACAACAATTTTCCAACAACTTCATTTACAAACCTGTCTTTACAACCGCAGTCGCTCTACCAAATGAATCCTAAGCTTCCGCGCTTCAGTCGTAGTTACCGTTCTTTCAAACTCAATTTATTTTGTATTTTTAAATTCTGAAAAATAAATTTTGCATAAACTACAATTAGAGACTAGTAGTGTTTGGTTAAAACGATCTTTTGGAGCTTCATTAGTCGTTGCATTCATTCGAATTTTCGAAAATACAAATTCACAATAACGACACATACTCCATAAATTTTATAACAAATCTCGCCTCCCCTTCTCGGAAAAAAGAACTTGCAATTCAAAACATTTAGGTTCCATTTGTGACAAGGATTAAGATCACCACCAAGAAAAGAAAACTGAGCGATGTTAAATATAAAAGTAGATGAAATTTCTTAGATGAGATTGAACGTTCACGAACAGCATGTTCACAACCTTCACAGCCAAGCCAAACAAAGCCCTATGGGGTAGAAGTGTAGAACAGATTGATCATAATAAAATTAATAATACAGGTAAGGACACTATACAAATTCAGAATAAAATATACACTGCTACAAAACATAAATTAAACTCTCATCTTTGTTTTTAATAATTTCAAATGTTATAAATTCTCAAAAAAACCCTCCTGAACTATTAGGCTCTGTTTGGGGTGCCCTTTGGGCTCCGGCAACGGAGGCAGGACGGAAGCGATCAAAATGGTCGCACGGGCGCGACGCCTGCTTACGCTGTGGGCCCGCTTCCGTTCGGCCTCCCATGCCAAAAAGGGCATTAGTAGGTTTACACATCTAACTCAAATACATGTATTTTACATTCCCCAAAAGGACTTTAAGGAGTCATTTTCTCAAGCCCGGAATTATATATATATATAAAATAGAACCGAAAAAATGTATACCGGCTGATCCCCATCCGACGGCTTCCAGCTCTCGTGAGGATAAACTATCACAGGCTGAACAAATCCCCGCTATACTGCGGCGCCGCCGCCGCCTTCCCGGAACCTTCTGATCTTCCACCGCTCGATCGCCGCAAGCTTCCCGACAGCTGCGCGTACCCGTCTCTCCATGTAGGCACGGGACCCACCGGCCCTACCGCATCCATCCCGCCATGGCCGCCGCCGGCGGAAATATCCTCGACCAGCTCCGCCGCCTCCTTCATACCGGGCCGGTCGTCAGGATCCGCCTGCGTGCACGCGACGCCGAGCCGAAGGAGGCAAACCATCTCGGACGAGGCCGAAGCGGGTCGGCCGGTGATCTGCGGGTCGATGATGTCGGCCTCGCGGAAGTCGGAGACGGCGGATGCGGCCCACCGGACGACGTCGGTGCCGCCCTTGGTGTTGTTGAGGTATTGGGAAGGGAACCGGCCGGTGAGAATCTCCAGGATGACGACGCCGAAGCAGAATACGTCGGATTTGTGGGAGACGTGGGGGGCTTCGGGGGACTTGTGGGCGAAGAGGGCGGCCGAGGCGGCGGTGGAATTGGCGAGGGCGATGAGGCCGTAATCGGCGAGAAGCGGCTCGAAGTCGTCGCCGAGGAGAACGTTGGCGGTCTTGAGGTTGCCGTGAGGGAGGTCGTAGGAGGCGAGTTCGGCGTGGAGGTAGGCCATGGCGCGCGCAATCCCTCCGATGATCTTTAGCCGCGTCGGCCAGTCCACCGCCGCATGGTCCGGCCCTTGTTCACCTACCCAAACCAAGCAATTCAGCTATTTTTAACGGAAATTTAAAAAATAAATAAAATAATTAGTATCCAAGGGCAAAAATGCTAAATTAATCCTTCAACTTTCAACTATAAGCTGTTCTCTTAACTGGAATTGATGCTTCCAAATTAGAATTAAAGGTTAAATTCAATTGCAAACGATCTCAAATTTTAATTCCAGCCTTTCAATTCCATTCGAACGAATGATCCTTAAGAGCTTATTATTTTGTAGCATTAATACTTCTAATTTTATCTTTAAATTTTCTCATTTATATAAGAAATTAGCAAAAAAAGGAGTTGAAATAAATAATTAAGTTCTTATATTCTTTGCAGGTTCACTTAAATTTTTCTTTTTGGGAAGTTAAAATGGCAGCTTTACCATGGAGAATATAGAGGAGGCTCCCCTTGGGAATGTACTCGGAGATAACCAGCTTCTCCTCCTTTCGAAAATGGTAGGCGAGGGGCGTCAGCAGGTTAGCATGCCGGAGCCGCCCCAACCGCCTCATTTCCCGATCAAAACCTTCCTTGTTCAGTCGATTCAGCTCCCTCATCCGCTTCACGGCGACGGCCACCCCATTCGCCATCACCGCTTTATACACAGACCCCAGCCCTCCGTTCCCGAGCACCTCCGCCGCCGCCCTCATCAAATCCGGCATACCAAACACCCCCTTTTCATCATTCACCATCACCAACTCCGCCCCGCCTCCACCGCCTCCGACACTACTTCCCCTGCTCGACCTGCCGCGCTTTCCCTGGCTGCGCGAACTTGCCGACGCCGGAAGTTGCACCGGAGAGGCTGCTGCCACGGCTGCCATCGCCTCCGCCATAGCGGCAGCATCGCGATCGGTGGTGGACTCGGCGTAGTCGACTTGCCGTTGGGTTTTCACGGCGGCGTAGCCGATTACGAGTGCCAGGATGAGAAACAGCATGCCGAGGACGAGGAGCGCCGCCTTGCCTGCGTTGGAGCGGGTTGCCTGCCCCAGCAACGGAGCCGGAAACTGCTTGACCGTTGATATGCTGGTGTTCGGGATTGGACAGGGCGGCCCGGGGAGCGGCGGGCCGCAGAGTTTGGCATTGCCGGTGAAAGCCGATGCGTCGAAGTGCGCCAGAGAGGCTGGAATTGGGCCCTGCATCCAATGGATTCATCAAATATAACTTCAATTTGAATTTTAGAACTCTTCCGGAAGAAAGAAAGAAAAAAAAAGAACTGATATTGGCAGTGTGTTTTTGTCTATTTGCTGTTCAAAGGCAATAGAAATAACTTCTTTAATTTTCTTGCTCGCACTCCATCGCTGCAAATAAGGTTTCGATTTCCCTTTCAGTTCGCCGACGGCATTTCCCTGGATCTCTCCAACCTTGATGGCGTTCGAGATTTGCCGATGGTTACCGTACTGCCGATGTTCGTCCCAGTTCAGAAACCCGACATCTCCTCTTCTTCCTCATCTGACGTCTCCCTGCCAAATTAGACTACTGCTAAATAGTTTTGCTTTCCTATTGCAGATTTTGTTGTGGCGGGTTGTTGAAGTCGGCTAGGTGTTGTGCTTTCTCGACCTCGATCCCCCGACCTCCTTTCAATGAGAAGTGACCCAGTTAAGGGCCCCTACGAGAACTTTCTAGGAGGTCACTCATCACAGGACTACTCCCATCCAAGCACGCTTAACTATAGAGTTTTTTCACTTCCCATCACCAATTGAGCTGCAGTTGAATTGGTGATGAAGAGTGGAAAAACTTCATAGTTAAGCATGCTGGGGCTGAAGTAGTCACGAGATGGGTGACCTCCTTGGAAGTCTCCGTGGTGTGCGCTTGACTATCGAGTTTGTCTCATCTAAGGGAGGATGCGACCTCTAACAACCATCACGTAGCAAGTTTAAGGTAGACAACCCGGTGTTGGGCTTGGGCCGAATGCAGTACGTGGAGATGATTTGGGTCGGTTGGGCTGCAGCTCTCTAAGGGAGTTTAAGGAATGCAGCCCAGATACCTTGTGAGGTGAGATAGCGCCACACGCCCCTTCTAAAAAAATTGGTTTTTGTTGAAAGGGGGCCGACCCACTCATGTGAGCATCCCGCGCCGCCCCGAGCCGGACTGCAGTCCACCGACCCCAACCCGCTCTCCACACAAACGCATGCGGTCAATCTCCCAAACTAGGCTGACCTCCCTTTAACTGGTTTGTGGCGGGTTGTTGAAGTCGGCGAGGTGTTGTGCTTGTCCGGCCTCGATCCCCCGACCTCCTTTCAATGAGAAGTGACCCAGTTAAGGGCCCCTACGAGAACTTCCCAGGAGGTCACTTAGCCCAAGACTACTCTCATCCGAGCACGCTTAACTATAGAGTTCTTTCACTTCCCATCACCAATTGAGCTGCAGCTGAATTGGTGATGAGAAGTGAAAAAACTTCATAGTTAAGCGTGCTCGGGCTGGAGTAGTCACGAGATGGGTGACCTCCTGGGAAGTCCTCATGGTGTGCACTTGAATATCGAGTTTAACTCATCTAAGGGAGGATGTGACCTCCAACAACCCGTCACGTGGCCAGTTTAAGGTAGGCCACCCGGCGTTGGGCTTGGGCCGAACACGACACGTGGAGATGAGTTGGGTCGGTTGGGCTGCAGCCCTCTAAGGGAGTATAAGGAAGACAACTCAAATACCTTGCGAGGTAGGATAACGCTGCACGCCCCTTCTAACATTCCCCATCGGCCACACAGCTCTATATCCCTCTCGGAGGCATTTTACTCGTAAACAGACTCATTTGGATCAACAGGAAGGCGTACATATAGCCAATAAATGCCAGATCCGGATCATCTCCATTTCATCAATCCATTTCACCATCTAATGGACAGGACTATCCTAAAATATATCTGGTGGTGCAGATTCTTTTGATTTAAAAAAAATATAAAAGGATTAGATTATTTAACCCGTTGAACCATCCTGCAATACATCCATGCCATGAAATGGATAGTACCCATTTCATTAGAAATGAGGAGGATCTTGATCTTAAATGTCATGATCTCTAAATATAAGTTTATAATTAAACTATATATATGTTTTTCTGTTATAGTGATGATCTATAAATATTTTATAGAACATATATAACTCGCAGGACAAATGCTCTTGCTCTTGTGGATTAGAGTTAGGGGTAGAGATGAATGGAGACAAGGAACTAGAGGAGCCCTTAGCTCCAAAAATTTGAAATGGATGAATGGAGACAAAGTGTTAGAGGAGCCCCTACCATTGGTGGGAAAATCCACTAGAATTCTCTTAATAAGAGAAGTTAAAAATATTGATTAAGATTCGGTTTGGCTCAGCTGCAACGACTAGAAAAATAGTGGCGAGAAGCTGTGGTGAAATAATCAGCTGTTTGCAGAGTGGTTGCAGAATCTAAGAAATTGTTTGGAAGAACAACATTTGCACAAAAAAATGGATCGAACAACTCTGAGCTAAGGGTAAAACAGAATCCAAAATAGTTGATCAAACAACTTTTTATTCCAAATATCTTGAAATCTCCACCATTAATCCCAGCTAATGGACAAAAAAGATGAAAAAAATCTTGAAATCAGTAGGATAAATTTTTGTAATACCCTTGTAATAAATCTAAATTATAGAAAAAGCCTCCTTATAATAACCCTTCCCATAGTAGCCCTCTTTTGAAAATTCGATTGACAGCTGGGCCCATCTGCAGCAATTGGTCGGCTGTTTAGGGTACAATTCAGCATTTAGGAGAATAATAAATTAATTTTAATGATCATTTAGTGTTTAATTTAGAGTTATTTCAGTCCCACATCGATTTGAGTGTTTTTTTATGACATGTTTGAGATCCTATAAAATGATGTTGAAATAGACTTTATTATACGACGATGACGCTAGATATGACACTATGACGACAAACGCGTGTGAGAGGGAGACATCTACATATATAAGCATTAGTATCAGCTACATTTTATCACTATATTTCATTATTTCTTAAAACAGGTGAAGATTGGAAAAAATGAGAACGTGATACAGTGTCCAGATTTGTGCCTAAAGTAGTATCAATGCTAGGTAACCGAGAAGCAGCTGCAAAAAAATTATGTAAGTCAGTGCAGATAAATCACACTAAATTTTCATGCTACGATGATAAAAATATAGTACATCGTGTATTGCTCACTGATGATGGATGATACTACAGTTGACATAGTATGGTCTTATATCATGTCACTTATGCTCATATGATTGCTTCACTTGCATCTAGACGTGTTTCACATGAGCAGTTCGTATCAAACTTTTATAAATATCTAGTTACAAAAATATGTACAGTGGAAGTTTCTTTGGTATTCCAGATATTACCGGGTGACAACTATTAAACGCAACTGGAAGTATTGTTGAGCTCCAACCACCTACTTTAATATGAAGGACTGGATGCCCTCAAACTCATCGACATCATAATACAATGGATGAGCAGATTGATCGTAATAATAAAAGATGTGGTATTTGTAAAGAATTGAGACACAATCAAACAACATGTCCCACAAATTCAAAAAAATGAATGTTAAAATTTATTTGTTTATAGAATTTTATTTCATTTTGTATATAAATCATCTACTTAAATATTTGTAACAATGTTTTGTTTTAATTTTTTTCAAACGTTTTAGAGGAATGCACTAGTTGTAGAAGAAATGAATCACTACCTCATTTAAGACATTTTGGAGGACTTTTTTAAGGCGTTTTGTTTTAACAGGTGCTTGTTTTTTTAATTTGACTGTAAATGATCATATCACTGTAAATGATCATTTGACTGTAAAACTGCAGTTTTTATTTTTCTCCTAAATTATTAAACTGAATTGCTAGATCTTTTTAAAATGCATGATTAATTTTTCTCCTAAACCATCCAAAACTGTGTGATTTATTGAATTTGTGTGCTTTACATAATTAATTTTTCCTAAACAAACCATAATTAATTTTTATTTTGTAAAAGGGACTACTATGAGAAGGGTTATTGAAAGGAGACTCTTTCTATACTTTAGGTTTAATACAGGGCTAGTCCAAAAATTTATCCAAATCAGTATTACACCTAAAACATTAACCCTAACAGAGGAATCGATCTTAGCAGAGGCGGCAATGGTGGTTTCCAAGAAAGGGAAGGAGCTCACTAGCATATATGAGTCGGCTTGAGGATGCAGGACTTGGCGAGTACCTTTCTGCAACACTTCCTCCCACTCGTACCTCACCGGCGTCTGCAAATGAGGCATCCATCGAGGCCAACCAGCCGACAGTAGCAGTGATGTAGTATCGAAGATGAGGCATCCACCGAGGCCAACCCGCCGACAGTAGCAGTGACGGAGTATGGAGGAGGAGGCGTACGATAAAGACGCCGCCGGTGGAGAACGAGCGCCGTAGGGAATAGAGTTGGGGTGCGGATAAAGGGGGAGTTATGAATTAGAAAGGCGGGAGTTTTATTTAGTGTTTAATAATTGATTAAAAAAAATCTTTTGCGCCAAATTTGGAGTCCTGAGTATAATAAATAGCTCAGATTAATTAAGCACCTGCAGGTTGTTGCCGGAGACGTTGAAGGAGCGGAGGGAGGGGAGTTTGAGGGCGGGGATAGCGCCGGTGAAAGCATTTCCTTCGAGCCGGAGCTCGATGAGCGCGGTGGCTTCGGAGAGGGAGGAGGGGATTTTCCCCGACAAATCATTGCCGTCGAGCCAGAGCTTCTTGAGGTGATCCATGGAGGAGAAGAGGGAGTCATTGACGGCGCCGGAGAAACGGTTGTTGGAGAGGTAGACGGATTTCAGGGCATCAAGGTGGCCGATGTCCGGCAAAGGGCCGGTGAGATTGTTGTTGATGAAGCTGACGGAGCGGAGGGCGCGTAAATGGGAGAGGGCGGCGGCGTCGATAGTGCCGGAGAGGCCGAGGCCACCAAGGCGGAGGCTGACGACGAAGCCTTGGAAGCAGAGGACGCCGGTCCATGAGGCGGCGCAGGCGGGGGAGGCGGCTTCGTCGGAGGAGGGAAGGGAGGGGATGATCCAGGAGGAGAGGGCAGGATCGGGATTGAGGAAGGAGGATTTGAGGAGGAGGAGGGCGTCGGAGTCGGAGAGGGAGGAGGCCAGTGGCTGCTGGAGGAAGAGGAGGACCACCAGCAGAGGAATTGGGGCCATGGATGCCAGGGAAGAAAGACACCCGCACCTTCTGTTTTATTTTTTTCCCCTTTTTGTGCGTGAAAGGAAGGAGACGAACTCCGTAATTAGTGAAGAGGCGAGATTAATGAGTGGGCAGGATTTACTGCTTCGGGATTTTGCTAATTTGATTTTTTTTAGTATTAAGAATTTGTTAAATTAAGTTTTAATTTTCAGTTAAAGATTAACGTTGTTATTAAAAAAGGGAGTTGTTAAGCACACCACAATTTTGGCTAGGTGCACCGCATTTTCTCCAAATTTTTCGCGCCTTTTAGAAATACGTCTTGCACATGTATTTTTAGGAAAAGTGTTCAACACGAAAGTTATAGATATCGACGAGATCTACAACTTTTGTGTTGAACACTTTTCCTAAAAATGCATGTACAATGCGTAATTTGAAAATAAGTCCAGGTTTCGCGTCTTTCTAGAAATACTCGTTGTACATGTTTTTTTTAGAAAACGTGTTCAACACGAAAGTTGTAGATCTCGTCGAGATCTACAACTTTCGTGTTGAACACTTTTTCTAAAAAAATATGTACAAGACGTATTTTCAAAAGACGCAAACAATTAGGAAAAAGTGGGGTGCATCTAGCCAAAACTGCGGTGCCCTTAACAACTCCCTTAAAAAAAAGGCATCTCATGGGCAGATTAATTTCAGCTAAGGGTAAATCAAAGCTAATGATAAATCAAAATAATAAGTCGTGGTGTTTTTTTTTACAATTTATGCAATTAATGAATTAATTTTAAATATCAAATGGAACAATTATATTCAATCAGGCGGCGAAAACTAAAGGGGAGAAGTGCACCTAAAAATTTCTTACAACCGACACAGATGACAGAACGAATGAACTTTTTTTATGGAGCAACAACGGTCTTCGAAGTCCAGATCCGAGCCACAAGAAGCAGACGGGAGACACTTCAACATCTCTTTTAAGCATTTCATCAAACACCTAGCTCTCCTTTCTTCCCCCCACCGTTGATGCCCTGAGCTGAAATGTTCCGATCACCCAAAAATCGTCTACTTCTGCAGAGCAGCTGCTCACGTGGCCTTTGCTTTCTGACTCGCTTTCGCCCCATCTCTACCGAAGCCTCCTCCGATCCGATCCCTCCTCATAACCCCTTCAACCAGCACCATCTGCCGGAACAAGAAACTCCGATTCCAAAGCTTGGAGAAGATGGTGGAGCGGTCCGCATGAAGCCGAGTGGCAGGAAGTCTGAGAGAGACGGCTACGAAGACGAGCAGGCGCGGGTCCTCCGAGCCGCCATCTCCCACGTTGTAAGTTCCCCCATATCTTGCTGTACTCCCCCGCTCGTCAGTCAGATTACCAGTTTATAGTTTTTTTCTCTTCTATTTTCGTTCAGCCGAGTCTGGGTTGGAGCGAATCCGCCATGATTTCTGGTGCGAGGGATGTCGACGTTTCCCCTTCCATCGTGGGTTCGTTTCCTCGCAGGGAAGCAGCGCTTGTGGAGGTGAGCGAGTCTTGATTTGTATTTATTTCTATAACTTACCCTTTTACAACAATCCATACTCTGTCTCCAATTTTAACTGCAATCTTACGGATCTTGATTATATTGGTAGATGGTATTGTTTCTGTCTGCAAAATTTCAGTTTTTTCATGTTCCCAAGCAGCTGAATCATTGATATTTTTGAGTATTTAGTTGTGTTTGTTTGCATTTTTATGATTTGGACTAACAAGACTGTTGATTCTCACATCCTACCTGGAATTTTTTTGAATGAATTGGCTTGTGATGCACATAATTTGTTATATGTTGATCAGCCTGGGAACCCCGCATCTCTAATATATTTGTGTTAGTTGACTTCTCCATGGTTTTATTTTTGTTACCAATATCTATATTGACTAAGACATGAATACAATGTCTACGTATGGATCCGAGCCACAAGAAGCAGACGGGAGACACTTCAACATCTCTTTTAAGCATTTCATCAAACACCTAGCTCTCCTTTCTTCCCCCCACCGTTGATGCCCTGAGCTGAAATGTTCCGATCACCCAAAAATCGTCTACTTCTGCAGAGCAGCTGCTCACGTGGCCTTTGCTTTCTGACTCGCTTTCGCCCCATCTCTACCGAAGCCTCCTCCGATCCGATCCCTCCTCATAACCCCTTCAACCAGCACCATCTGCCGGAACAAGAAACTCCGATTCCAAAGCTTGGAGAAGATGGTGGAGCGGTCCGCATGAAGCCGAGTGGCAGGAAGTCTGAGAGAGACGGCTACGAAGACGAGCAGGCGCGGGTCCTCCGAGCCGCCATCTCCCACGTTGTAAGTTCCCCCATATCTTGCTGTACTCCCCCGCTCGTCAGTCAGATTACCAGTTTATAGTTTTTTTCTCTTCTATTTTCGTTCAGCCGAGTCTGGGTTGGAGCGAATCCGCCATGATTTCTGGTGCGAGGGATGTCGACGTTTCCCCTTCCATCGTGGGTTCGTTTCCTCGCAGGGAAGCAGCGCTTGTGGAGGTGAGCGAGTCTTGATTTGTATTTATTTCTATAACTTACCCTTTTACAACAATCCATACTCTGTCTCCAATTTTAACTGCAATCTTACGGATCTTGATTATATTGGTAGATGGTATTGTTTCTGTCTGCAAAATTTCAGTTTTTTCATGTTCCCAAGCAGCTGAATCATTGATATTTTTGAGTATTTAGTTGTGTTTGTTTGCATTTTTATGATTTGGACTAACAAGACTGTTGATTCTCACATCCTACCTGGAATTTTTTTGAATGAATTGGCTTGTGATGCACATAATTTGTTATATGTTGATCAGCCTGGGAACCCCGCATCTCTAATATATTTGTGTTAGTTGACTTCTCCATGGTTTTATTTTTGTTACCAATATCTATATTGACTAAGACATGAATACAATGTCTACGTATGGATCCGAGCCACAAGAAGCAGACGGGAGACACTTCAACATCTCTTTTAAGCATTTCATCAAACACCTAGCTCTCCTTTCTTCCCCCCACCGTTGATGCCCTGAGCTGAAATGTTCCGATCACCCAAAAATCGTCTACTTCTGCAGAGCAGCTGCTCACGTGGCCTTTGCTTTCTGACTCGCTTTCGCCCCATCTCTACCGAAGCCTCCTCCGATCCGATCCCTCCTCATAACCCCTTCAACCAGCACCATCTGCCGGAACAAGAAACTCCTATTCCAAAGCTTGGAGAAGATGGTGGAGCGGTCCGCATGAAGCCGAGTGGCAGGAAGTCTGAGAGAGACGGCTACGAAGACGAGCAGGCGCGGGTCCTCCGAGCCGCCATCTCCCACGTTGTAAGTTCCCCCATATCTTGCTGTACTCCCCCGCTCGTCAGTCAGATTACCAGTTTATAGTTTTTTTCTCTTCTATTTTCGTTCAGCCGAGTCTGGGTTGGAGCGAATCCGCCATGATTTCTGGTGCGAGGGATGTCGACGTTTCCCCTTCCATCGTGGGTTCGTTTCCTCGCAGGGAAGCAGCGCTTGTGGAGGTGAGCGAGTCTTGATTTGTATTTATTTCTATAACTTACCCTTTTACAACAATCCATACTCTGTCTCCAATTTTAACTGCAATCTTACGGATCTTGATTATATTGGTAGATGGTATTGTTTCTGTCTGCAAAATTTCAGTTTTTTCATGTTCCCAAGCAGCTGAATCATTGATATTTTTGAGTATTTAGTTGTGTTTGTTTGCATTTTTATGATTTGGACTAACAAGACTGTTGATTCTCACATCCTACCTGGAATTTTTTTGAATGAATTGGCTTGTGATGCACATAATTTGTTATATGTTGATCAGCCTGGGAACCCCGCATCTCTAATATATTTGTGTTAGTTGACTTCTCCATGGTTTTATTTTTGTTACCAATATCTATATTGACTAAGACATGAATACAATGTCTACGTATGGATCTTTGTTTTTATCACCGGCTAATGTTGCTGGTGCGTAAGGGTCTGTTTGGAATGACAGTGCGTATGCCTGTAAGTCAAAATCAACCGAACCGCAAAATCGAACCGAACCAAACCAAACCATACGGTTTGGTTCGGTTTCAGCAGGCCGCGGTTCGGTTACGGTTTTGATTTTAGAAAAATCATACGGTTCGGTTCGGTATATGATTTTGTGTGGCAAACCAAATCGAGTCGAATCAAATCGAACCATTGTATATAGAAACATTTAATTTATTAATTAAATTTCATTAAACCATACGGTTAATCATACAACAGGTATTTCTCTTATATATTTTAAGTTTTATGTTTTTTGTTTTGATTAAACATCTAAGTTGTCGTTGATCTCTAGTCTAGATATTTCTCTAATCTAGATTTTTCTCTAAACAAACAATGTTAATGAATATTTCATTTTTCATTCATTTGATTTTGGAGTCCTGAAATGGTTAGGTGATAGGAATTGTGTTCAGGAAGCACTTTTATGTTGGGTGGTTGAGCCTCATTCATTACACCATCTCTGATCTCTATCTATAAATCTTTAGGCTTTATCACATTATTTAAACCCTCAAAACCGAACCGAACCCAACCTGTTGAAGCCAAATATGACCCCAACTGAAGTTCGAAGAAAAAGGGGTGCAGCCAAAACCTACTTCTCTCAAGTCTCACCCCTTGACTGGATTCTAAGGACCTAAGACTGACCCAAAAGCCTCAGCAGGGAGGTCCCACCTCACACCCGGAAGATCTCTGAGAGCTTCCCCTCCAAAGCCAAAGCTGGGCTAGGAGCTCCTCAGAAAGCACTGGAATTTGGGAGACGATGATAGCTTGCTTTCTAAGGAGCCCTTATGGGTCTATTTATAGCATTTTGCTGTCCTGAATTTACTGAAAAGCCCCTAGTTGGTCTGCCAATAGCCAAATCCCGCTGTCTCTCTGAGGGTACTGAAGTAATTTCTCCTGAGGGCAATTAGGACATTCTTCCAAAGACCCTGGGCCCCACTCGGCGAGAGCTGGTGCCGAGACCTTTCGGCCCAGGGCGTGGCGCGAATGTTCTCGCCCAGCGCAAGCGAGAACTCTTCGGGACTGAGGCTTGGTTTGGGCGAGAGCGCTTCCGCGCAGTCCGCGCTTGGCGCTCTCGGCCTACGGTTTCTCTTTCAACGATCCGGCGAGAGCGTTTCCGCCTTCTGTGGGCGAGATCCTCCTTAGGGCGGGACCACTTCGGCTAACCCTCCTGTGACCATTGTGCCTCCTTGTCTGGCTCAGCGAATATGGGGTTGTACACAATCCCCGCTCTTTTTGAGCTAGCGCCGCGCTCGAAAAGACATGTTCAACCCAAAATATTCGCTGAGCACGTGTCAACGTCAGGGAATCTTTCGGCGGGCCGTACGGCGCCTATAAATATGAGTGTCGATAGACGGTCATAACACTTCCCTCGAGTCGTCATTCTCCCCCTGAGCTCTCGCCCTCTCCCGCTATGCCTTCCAAGCATGCCGACAAACCGCTTCCGCAGGATCTGCAGGACCGCATTAACGCGGCGCAGGCGCGAGCTAGGGCTAACAGTGCCCTGGTCGCCCCATGGCTAGCGAGACAGTCGTCAGTTGCCGAGCCTTCTCTGCCTAAGAAGAAGAAGAAGAAGGCGAAGGTGGTTCAGCGGGACCTATCCCGCGAGAACAGGAGCCCGCCCACCCCGACCCCTAGTTGCGCGGACGGCACCTCGCCGCGGAAGGTAAGCTTGATATACCAATTGACAACCAGCTGCTCAATTGTTTAACTGGATACCTCTCGCAGGAGACGGTTCCTGACGCTGCCGCGTCCCCGCGAGATCTTTTGGATCCACCCTCTAGCCATCACGATGATCAACCACAGGTTCCCGAGGCGCCTCCTCCACCAGACCCGAACACCGCTGGTAAAGGTTCCCTTCTTGCCTTCGCCTGGTATTTTTAAATGCTGACATGATTCCTCGCAGCGTCGGTTTCCGCACCTCCAGATCTCGCCACCCGGGATGGTGGGGCGAGAACTGCGAATCAGTCTGCCCATGCGGTTGATTCCTCCCTACCGGCGAGAGGAAAAAATGCCGAGATCCCTGTGCCACCGCTAGACGCTAGCCCTCCAGCGGCTGAGGAGACCCGCTCCCCCGCTCTCGATCAGGCCGGGATCACCATCCGCAAAGTTTACCCCCCCGGCAAAGGAAAGCCAATCCACCTCCTCTTTGGAGCTGAGGGGGGGGGGGGGGCTGGGCCTTCTCGCCTGCCGTCGACCGGGGGGCCTCGTCACTCTGAAGGTATACAGCAATTTTATCGCTGCTATCCTTCAGCTTCCGCTAAAATGGGGATTCTTTCGACAGGGGACATGGACTCGCGGCCTGGCGCTGAGGTAGAGGAAGAAGAAGAAGAAGAAGAAAGAAGAAGAAGAAAGAGAGGGAGAAGATGGCGAGAGCTCTCCCTTCCCTTCTTCTGACGAGATGGAGGAGATCCTGACCGGTGCCGGGAGCGCGAAAAGACGAGGGAAGAAGGTCGCCGCCATTCTGTCGAAACTCATCCGGCGAGAACGGGTCCGCGACCTTGCGGCCAGAGAGTTTCGCCAATCAGTGGAGAAGAGGCTGGAGTCCCTGGAGCGAGACTTCCTTATAGGCGAGATGGACCGGCCCGGGGGAGCTACCGCCGGGTCCTCACCTGAGAGATGCATCGAGAGAATCCGGGATCTATCTCGCCGGGTTGACCTGGGATGCAGCGTTCTGTCATCCTACTTCAACCCGCAGGCGCCCCCCCGGACCAAGCTGCGGGACCGAGGCAAATGGCGTTGGGAGCAAGGGAAATGGCGCTGGGAGCCGTACTGAAGCGCGAGACCTCCCCTCCTCTTCCCCTGGCTTTCCCTTCTCTAATGTACCCTTATTTATTCGCTTGGAGTTGTAACTAATGTTCCCGCACTTTATTCGCTTATTATTTTATCGCGTTCCCGCTCAGCGAGAGCAATAGCTCTGTCTTTAATATTTTCGTATGCGTATGAGTTATCTTCCCAGGTCTTTGGGGTGGCGAGAGCCACCTTGCTTCCGCCTACCTTACCGGTCGTATGACATTTCGCAACGTTTGCGCCAGTTGCTTAGTTAATCGGTCGCTGTCTGATTCGGGCGGGAAAAACGAAGCGCCGCTGACCTAGGACGCGCCGGCTGTACCCCCGCCGCCTTTCTGAAAACTGCCATCATTACCACGATTTTCTATAAATAGGAGGCTCACCTACCACATTCATTTCTCTGATTCCAGTCTCTCTCTCCTTTGTCGTTGTTCTCGCGGTCTCCGCAAAGCTCTCGCCCGTCTCTGTCTTCCACTTCCGTTCTCGCCCCGTTCTCGCTCTCGCCTTCTCCTCGTAGATCTCGCCTTCAAACCCTATTGCGATGCCGGGCGGTGGTGAAGGACGATCCAATTGCGCGGAAGCCTTCCAAAAGCATCTCTTCCCTTCCTGCACTCTCACTCTGGACGAGTTCAATCTGATCAAGACCCAGCACGTTCCCGCCGGCTTCATCGCGCGGCCCCCGGGCAGTCATGACAAAGTCAACACCGCAGGGGAGGGGGAGCTCGCCATCCCCGTCGAACACTTCGAGGTGGGCTTCCGCCTTCCGCTGTGGCCTGAGATGCGGCAGGCTCTCCGGTACTACGGGGTGGTTCCCGCGCAGCTGAACCCTAACTCCGTGGCGATTCTCATGGCCTTCATATGCTATATGCGGTCGGAGAGGATTGAGTTTAGCTTGCAGATCTTCCGCAAGTTATTTACTTTCCGCGCGAAGGGAGGCGTGGTGTTCTTCTCTGGGCAACTGCTGAAAACGATCGGTCTCGCCAACAAGCACCATCACTGGGGCGAGAGGTTCGTCTACGTTTCCGGCGACTTCGGGAACGTACCCCTCGCCCCCATCCAATACGAGGATGCCGCCTACAAGCCTCCGTCCTTGGGCTCCCGCGAGAGCGCCCTCCTTGAGTTCTTCGGAACCAAGGATTTCGATGTCCTCTACCTCCGGCGAGACGTCGATTCTCTTCTTCCTGTACTTCCGGGAGAAGGTAAGATCTCGCCTGTATTTGCCTTTTTCCTGTTTTTTCCAAGGTTGGAATTTATCGCTATTGTTTTCGCAGGAGAGCGCGAGATCCCTCTTCGCCAGCCTTTCGACGAGGCTCGCGCCAGAGAGAGTCAACCTCCTAAGGACCCGCTGGCTCTCGCGAAAGCCGCCGCGCAAGCCTGCCGAAAAGAGCCGGGCCTCCCTCCCTCAAGCGGTGTTGTGAAGCGAAAACCGGGTGCTTCCGCACCTCAGCCAATCAAGAGGCCCAAGACCACGGATACCGAGAAGGGCAAGGCTGTTGTTGTGCCGCCCGTCCAACCTCTCCCCGCCGGCCGCTCCTTCGAGGAGGTCCTGCAGGCAGTAAGCAAGATTGCGGCCACCAGGGGCGGCCCCGGGACTTCTGCCGAGAACCCTCGGACCCCTGGCGCCGCCGAGAGCGAGGGTGTCGCCGCCGGGACCTCCGGCTAACCCTTGTCTGACGAGGTGCCGCGGGGTCATCGCAACTTCGGTCTCGGCGTGAGGTGTCTGGACGCGGAGAACAAGCCACTGCTGCAATGGGATCCCCGCCGGCCGCTCCTTCTGCCGAGCTCGGGGTGCCGATGAAGATCTCAAACCAACCAAACCTATCCCCCACAGGCGAGCCTTCGGACCTGCCAGCTAGATGAGAGCCTGCGCAGCGGGTCTACCTGGGGCCGAGCCGAGCTCGGGGTGCCGATGAAGATCTCAAACCAACCAAACCTATCCCCCACAGGCGAGCCTTCGGACCTGCCAGCTAGATGAGAGCCTGCGCAGCGGGTCTACCTGGGGCCGAGCCTAGCTCGGGGTGTGGATGAAGATCTCAAACCAACCAAACCTATCCCCCACAGGCGAGCCTTCGGACCTGCCAGCTAGATGAGAGCCTGCGCCGCGGGTCTACCTGGGTCCGAGCCGAGCTCGGGGTGCCGATGAAGATCTCAAACCAACCAAACCTATCCCCCACAGGCGAGCCTTCGGACCTGTCAGCTAGATGAGAGCCTGCGCAGCGGGTCTACCTGGGGCCGAGCCGAGCTCGGGGTGCCGATGAAGATCTCAAACCAACCAAACCTATCCCCCACAGGCGAGCCTTCGGACCTGCCAGCTAGATGAGAGCCTGCACAGCGGGTCTACCTGGGGCCGAGCCGAGCTCGGGGTGCCGATGAAGATCTCAAACCAACCAAACCTATCCCCCACAGGCGAGCCTTCGGACCTGCCAGCTAGATGAGAGCCTGCGCAGCGGGTCTACCTGGGGCCGAGCCTAGCTCGGGGTGCCGATGAAGATCTCAAACCAACCAAACCTATCCCCCACAGGCGAGCCTTCGTACCTGCCAGCTAGATGAGAGCCTGCGCAGCGGGTCTGCCTGGGGCCGAGCCGAGCTCGGGGTGCCGATGAAGATCTCAAACCAACCAAACCTATCCCCCACAGGCGAGCCTTCGGACCTGCCAGCTAGATGAGAGCCTGCGCAGCGGGTCTACCTGGGGCCGAGCCTAGCTCGGGGTGCCGATGAAGATCTCAAACCAACCAAACCTATCCCCCACAGGCGAGCCTTCGGACCTGCCAGCTAGATGAGAGCCTGCGCAGCGGGTCTACCTGGGGCCGAGCCGAGCTCGGGGTGCCGATGAAGATCTCAAACCAACCAAACCTATCCCCCACAGGTGAGCCTTCGGACCTGCCAGCTAGATGAGAGCCTGCGCAGCGGGTCTACCTGGGGCCGAGCCGAGCTCGGGGTGCCGATGAAGATCTCAAACCAACCAAACCTATCCCCCACAGGCGAGCCTTCGGACCTGCTAGCTAGATGAGAGCCTGCGCAGCGGGTCTACCTGGGGCCGAGCCTAGCTCGGGGTATCACAAAACATTCAACTATGCTATGCCATGAAAAATTTGACACTAGTTAAAGGAGAATCAATTGATATAATATAACAGGTTTATTTTTGAGATACGTGGTTACATCCTTCCCCCCTCAGGGGTAGAAGCGCTTTAGATCATCACCATTCCAAGTGTGGCTCAGGGCCCTTCCCTCCACGTCCTGGAGGTAGTATCCCCCTGTTCCGAGGGTTTCTTTCACAATGTATGGACCTTCCCAATTCGGGTGGAGCTTGCCCACGGGAGCCGACCTTCCTGCCGCGTCGACCTTCTTCAGCACCAGATCCCCCTTAGCAAACTGTTTGATCCTGACATGCTTATCAAAATGCTTGGCCATCCGTCGCTTGATCTCTTCTTGCCTGATAGCTGCCACATCTCGCAGTTCCTCCACCATATCTAACGAGAGGCGCTGCCCCTCCTCGTTCTCCACCCTCCATGCCTCATCTCCTTCTCCCGCGGCTGTGACTCGCGGGGACCGGACCTCAAACTCCACCGGTAGGACGGCTTCACACCCATGAGAGAGCTTGAAGGGGGTCTCACCGGTGGCCGTGTTCGGAGTCGTTCGTAGTGCCCACAGGACCGATGGGAGCTGCTCCACCCAATTTCCCTTCAAGTTTTCCACTTTCTTCTTTAGTAGATTTACAATGATTTTGTTTGCTGCTTCCACTTGGCCGTTACTCCGAGGGTGATGGACGGAGGCAAACCGGAGATCTATCCCGAGTTGAGCACAGAAGCTGATGAACTCCTCGCTGGCAAACTGGGGGCCGTTATCGGTCACTATTGCTTGGGGCAATCCATGCCTACAAATGATTTCCCCCCAGATGAAATTCCTTATGACCTGCGAGGTGACCTTGGCTAAGGCTTTGACCTCCAGCCACTTTGAGAAATAATCAACCATGACCAAGAGGAACCTCCTCTGCCCACTAGCCGGAGGAAAGGGCCCAACTAAGTTCATTCCCCAGATGGCAAATGGCCATGGTGCCGTGATACTCCGGAGTCTTTGAGCTGCCAAGAGTTGAAGGGGGGCGTAGAGTTGACATTTTTGACACCTCCTTGCAAACTCCATGACATCCTTCCTTAGGGTGGGCCAGAAGTAGCCCTGTCTGACCACCCTGGCCTCCAGCGTCCTTCCTCCCGAGTGACTGTCGCACTCGCCCGAATGCACCTCCCTTAAAATCTTCGGGATTTCTTCTTCGTTTGCACATCTGGCTAGAAGCCCTGACAACATTTTGCGATGCAGACCCCCCTCCATCATCAGGTAGTGAGCCGCCTTGCGCTTGAAGCTTCTCCCAACCTTGGTTCCTTCAGGCAGTTCACCGGTGGTTAGGAAGGCCACAAATGGATCTACCCACGAGGGTTGCAGATCCACAAGCATCAACTCTCATTCCTCGATAGCTGGTCGGAACAGCTCCGTCAAGGTCCCTCCTACCTGAGGTCCGAACTTGGTCAGTCGATCGGCGGCTACACTTTCTTCCCTTGGAACATGTTGAATTGAGAAAGACCGGAATCCTCCGATGATCACCCTTACCTTGGAGAGGTATCTGATGAGGGTTGGTTCCCAAGTTTCAAACTCTCCCCGGATCTGCGATGTCACTACCTTTGAATCAGTGAAAACTTCCACCTCCTGAATCCCCAGCTCCTTTGCCAGGCGAAGGCCAGCAATAACGGCCTCATACTCCGCTTGATTGTTGGTCACTGGGAAATGTAAAATGACTGCCTGCTCTATGGTTACCCCCTGGGGACTTGTCAACACCACCCCTGCCCCTAGGGAGTGCCTTCCTGAGGCCCCATCAACCATCAACTTCCATGCTTCTCGCGGTTGCTGCTCTTCCCCCTCGACCTCAACAACGTAGTCTGCTAAAAAGTCCGCCACTGCCTGTGCCTTGATGGAGAGCCTTGGTACAAAGGAGATGTCGAACTCGCTTAGCTCAATGGACCACTTAGCCAGCCTCCCCGAGTGCTCCACTCCTTCGAAGACCTTGCGAAGAGGGTGGTCGGTCACCACCCTAATCGAATGCGCTTGAAAGTACGACCGGAGCTTTCTGGCCGAGATGACCAAGGCATAAGCGAGTTTTTCCAGGATGGGGTAGCGAAGCTCTGCTTTTCTCAATATCCGGCTGACGTAATAGATGGGAAGCTGCTTCTTTCCTTCTTCCCTTACTAGGACGGAGCTCACCGCCTCCGCCCCTACTCCGAGGTACAAGGTCAGGTCCTCCCCATCCTTTGGGCTCTGAAGGAGGGGAGCCTGAGAGAGTTGTCTTTTCAGCCCTTGGAAGGCCTCTTCGCACTCGGCCGTCCATTCGAACCTTTGATTCCCCCGCAACACCTTAAAGAATGAAGAACACTTGTCTCCTGCCCTGGAGAGGAACCTGCTTAGCCCAGCCAGCTTGCCTGTTAAGCGCTGGACCTCCTTGGTGTCACGTGGTGACTCCAGATCCAGGATGGCCTTGACCTTGTCCGGGTTGGGCTCCACCCCTGCCGGAGTCAGAAGATGCCCGAGGAACTTCCCGCGGCTGGCCCCGAAGACACACTTTAAGGGATTCAGCCTCATTTTAAAACTTCTCAGGGTGGCGAAAGTTTCCTCGAGGTCTTGCAGGTGTGAAACTATGCACTTGCTTTTGATCATTAGGTCGTCGACGTAGACCTCCAAGTTCCTCCCCCTCTGATCCCGGAAGACCCGATCCATCATGCGTTGATAGGTAGCCCCTGCGTTCTTTAACCCAAAGGGCATCATCTTGTAACTGAAGCATCCATCCCTCGTGATGAAGGAAACATCCTTGGTGTCAGGAGGGTGCATCCGGATCTGGTGATAACCTGAAAAAGCATCTAAAAAACTCATGACAGAAAAACCGACGGCTGAATCAACCAACGCGTCGATCCGAGGCAGGGGATAGCAATCCTTGGGGCATGATTTATTCAACAAAGAAAAGTCAACACACATCCTCCATTTACCACATCCTTTCTTCACCATTACCACATTGGAGATCCAGCCTGGATACTGGATCTCTGAGATGAAGCCCGCCTCCAGGAGCTTCTTGACCTCCTCGCGAATGAGCTCCTCCAGCTTTGTAGCGATTGCTCTCATCTTCTGACGGATGGGGCGGGCGCGGGGATCCAGGTTCAGGCGGTGGCAAGCTACATCGGCGTCAATGCCCGACATGTCCGCCGCGCTCCAAGCGAAGACGTCAACGTTGCTTTGAATGCAAGCTCGCACCTGCTCCCGGGCCTCGAGACTCAACCCCCCGCTGACCCGCACCCTTTGCACCTTTCCCGCTCTGGTGAAGACCTCCATCTCCACCACTTCTTCAGCCGGTTCCAGCCGCGACTGCTCCCAACCGGTTCTTGCCTCTTCCTCCAGCTCCAGCTCTCCTTTTTCCTCCTCAATCTCCATCGCTTCTACCCCCTCTGCTGCTGCTGCTGCTCGGCTTCTACGCCTCCCGGGACCTCTCCCTCGACTTCTCTTGCCGCTTGCTCTTCTACTTCCACTGCCCCTTCCGGGCTTTCCTGCCCATCGCTCCTCCGTACCACCTGCACATCCCCTCGCATCTTCTCTGTCTCTTCCTCTCCGGCTTCCTCTCCAGCTTCCTTTCTTACCTCCTCAAGGACCATCTCCTCTTCCTCCACAACCTCCTCTAGGGCCGCCATCTCTATTTCCAACTCTTCCGCCTCCGCCATCCACGAAATGGTGTTGACTGTCGTAACGTAACATTGCCTTGCCACCTTCGGGTCTCCTCTGACCCTGACCTGTACCCCCCCATTGTTGAACTTGAGGCACTGATGGAACGAGGAGGGGACGCAGCGAAAGGCGCTGATGAGGGGACGCCCAAAGATGGCATTATAGCTGCTCGGGGCATCCATGATCACGAACCTGCAGTTCCGCGACACGCCCCCCAACCTTACGTGCAACCCTACTCCTCCTTCTACCTCCTTCCTCTCCCCGGAGAACCCGAACAGAGGTCCATCCGATGCCAAGACCCTCTTCCCTTCAACCCTCATCTCATCAAAAGCTTTCTTGAAGATGACATTAACCGAGCTCCCGTTATCTACCAGTATCCTTGAAACGGTATAGTTCTCCACCGCCGTCTGGATCACCAGGGCGTCGCAGAATGGGTCTTCATAGTCTGGCATGTCCGCTGATGAAAAAGTAATCTTTTCTTCTGGTGGGGGAACCTGGGAGGTGGAGGCCACCCCCCTCCGGTACATGGTTTGCAGGCTCCCCTTGCGGGTTGCTTCAATCCCCACTCCTCCATGAATCACCCCGATTCCTCCCCGGGTCCCTACATCCACCCGGTCTTCGCACCTGTCCTCCGCTTCGCCCTGCTACACCTCCACTATCCTCATCGGTGGATCCTGCCTCCCTGCTCCCCTGGCCCCCCTCAACTCTAAGAACTCCGGGCAGGTGGTCGTTGCGTGACCCTCCTCCTGGTGGAAGTCACAAAAGAGCAACGCCTCCCCGCCCCTTCTTCCGTCTCCCCTTCCTCTTCTACATCCTCGAGCTCCCCTGGCTGCTACTCTCCCTCTTCCTACTTCCATTGCCTCCTGCGGTGGTGGGGGACGATCCCTCGGCTCCTGCCTCCATGCCGGTCGATCGAACCTCCGGGGCTCCCGCAGGTTATCTCTCCCCCGATAGCCTTCTCCTGGGCCTTGGGGGCGACCCTCCTGGGGCCTCCAACCCAACCGGTTGACTGGCTCCCGGGCCCCCCAACCCTGCTGCTGCCCAAACCTTCGGGGCTCCTCCCTTCTCCTTTCTTCCCTCAGCTCCCTCTGCTCTCTCGACTCCTTCTGTCTTCCCGCTGCTGGTTCCTTCCCGTCATCCTCTGCTAGCTTGGCCAACTTCCTGGCGAATGCTGGGTTTGCTCTCTCGAAGTCAATCTCCTTTGCCGCCCTCTCCATGAGCTCCTCAAAGGAGAGGGGGGGGGGGGCATCCTCTTCAACTCCATGCTAAAAAATCCCGGTCTCAGCCCCAGGGTGAAGGCCAGCATCAGCGCGTACCCTGGAACCTCCTGGACCAGAAGGATCTCCTCCTGAAACCGGTCGACATAGTGACCCAGCGTCTCATCCGGCCTCTGCCTCACCGCAAACAGACACTCCGCTTCCTTCTTCCGCTTCTTTGAGCTTGAGAACCTTAACAGGAAACTTCTCCGCAGATCTTCAAAACAGTAGATTGACCTTGCTGGCAACTGGTGGAACCAGTCCCGAGCCTTCTCTTTCAACGTGATGGCGAACAGCCGGCACTTGAAGGCATCTGTCATCTATCTTATTGACACAACGTCTTCAAACCACTGTACGTGCTGCACCGGGTCATCCTTCCCTGAGTAGTAGGACATGTCGGGCTCCCGGAACCCCTCCGGTACCGGAGCCGAGATGATGAGCTCGCTAAATGGGCTCTCGCCTCCTGCCTGGCGAGAAGGCACGTCTCGCGGCCTCGGCTGGCTTGCCCGATCCGCGAGACCGTGCCCTGGGAAGAGTTCCCGCACCGCCGCCTCCTTCTCGCCTGGCTCTGTCAATGCCTCCTTGCCCGGGCGCTGGCTCTGGCCCGGGAATAGCTCTCGCGCCGCCATATCTCTCTCGCCAGCCTCGCCCGGGACCTCCTTTCCTGGGCGCTGCCCTGGGACGTTCTCACCCAAGAGCGGAACCTCTTCTATCGGGACCTGAGGGGTGGCCCACTCGCCTCTCGCCGAGAAGGCCAAGCTGATCGTCTGCAGAACCTCTCGCCTGAACTCATCCAGCATCCTCTTCGTCGCTTCCTCTCCCCGGGTGGGGGAGCCTCCAGAACCTGACCCTTCACCTTCACCTCCTGCCATGGGACAAAACTTAAGGCTTTCTTGAATCGGCTGCCTTCCACGCTCACCGCACCAGAACTGTTGAAGCCAAATATGACCCCAACTGAAGTTCGAAGAAAAAGGGGTGCAGCCAAAACCTACTTCTCTCAAGTCTCACCCCTTGACTGGATTCTAAGGACCTAAGACTGACCCAAAAGCCTCAGCAGGGAGGTCCCACCTCACACCCGGAAAATCTCTGAGAGCTTCCCCTCCAAAGCCAAAGATGGGCTAGGAGCTCCTCAGAAAGCACTGGAATTTGGGAGACGATGATAGCTTGCTTTCTAAGGAGCCCTTATGGGTCTATTTATAGCATTTTGCTGTCCTGAATTTACTGAAAAGCCCCTAGTTGGTCTGCCAATAGCCAAATCCCGCTGTCTCTCTGAGGGTACTGAAGTAATTTCTCCTGAGGGCAATTAGGACATTCTTCCAAAGACCCTGGGCCCCACTCGGCGAGAGCTGGTGCCGAGACCTTTCGGCCCAGGGCGTGGCGCGAATGTTCTCGCCCAGCGCAAGCGAGAACTCTTCGGGACTGAGGCTTGGTTTGGGCGAGAGCGCTTCCGCGCAGTCCGCGCTTGGCGCTCTCGGCCTACGGTTTCTCTTTCAACGATCCGGCGAGAGCGTTTCCGCCTTCTGTGGGCGAGATCCTCCTTAGGGCGGGACCACTTCGGCTAACCCTCCTGTGACCATTGTGCCTCCTTGTCTGGCTCAGCGAATATGAGGTTGTACAAAACCATTCGGTTTGATTCAGTTCAGTTTCAATGTTTGAGCGGTTCAGTTCAGTTTCAAATTTTTGGAACCACATAGGGATGGTTCGGTTTGCGGTTTTGCTTACAAACCGAACCAAACCGAACCATTACAGCCCTAGGCCGGTGCGAACCGTCCTTCGTGAATGCTCGACCTCATATAAGAATCATTTTTTGTTTGAAATTGATCTTTTTTTCTTGTTGGCGGTCATATCTATTGTTGTGTTAAACACATATTCTTGACGGTTCGTAACCACCGTGTTCACAACCACCACCGTCATGCCAAATGGACCCTAAGTTGCAGTATGATTGAGTACATGTGAGCTAAAGTTTATGGAACAAATACTAAATTTCTGCTATTTTAATTTCTTGCCGCCTTAATTAATCTTGTGATTTATCTATAAATGAATCCATAAAGTCGCCAAAATGAATCTTGTGATTTGTCCCAAATGTGTAATAGTTGCCAAGAGTTTCTTTCTCAATATCCCTCTCTTCTACTCTTGTTTCTTTGACTTTCTGCAAATGTAAATGTTGGATTTTAATGTGAAGGATGCAAATTCAAGAAATATAACTATATCTACTTGGAAAAATCCTGGTAAGTTCCTGGCATTTTATCTTTATGGATTCAAATAGTTTTGTTCTATGCATACAATGTCTTATTCGAATTTATTTGTGAGCTCCAGCCCATCTACCATACCGTTTAGGCTTCTTGGTATGAAACTTGAGTTGTATCTTCTGATGTTTTTTTTACGAGGCTTCTGGAAAGAGCTGCTGCCGCCTTAACAACAGGACTGAAAAATTACTTGATTATTTCACACCTAAAATAACAAGCCGTCCCGATTTCTTTGTGTTGATTAATAGAAAAATCATGATTTCTTTCTTTCTTTCTTCAAATGGCTCCTTCTGATTTGTGACTATGGATTGGAACCATAATTCTATTTCTTGGGAGACCTTTTAACATGTGATTTCAATATTTCTTAGGAGTTTGTTTCAAAGATGACATGGATATGGCAATAGCCTCCAAGATAACTTACCTTGCTGTGTTTTTTTTTTCAGTTTTTCATGGATGATTGCCTGCAAAGGTTTGTTGATCGAATCGGTTCAGGAGAGGAGTTAAGAAATTTGATGCTCAGTGATCGCCTTGCAAAACTCGTTCGCATCAGGCTGGAAATGCAAGTGCCTTACATAACAAAGTGGCCCCAGGCATTGGGCATTCAGGTACAAAACTTAGTATTCTTCTTACCTCTTAGAGACATATGGCCCATCCTTCCGCTCATGATCTCGGTGGCAGACACAACCGTCGAATCTCCCAGCATGTCTTAAGCAGCGCGCTGTACTAGTTGATGAGATATGGCATGCTGCTGGTGATAAGGGTTCAGACATTGACTGGTATATGAAGAGAACAATACTTGGAGCCATATACTCAACAAGTGAAGTATACATGTTGACTGATCGCTCTCCAGGTTCATTACCTTTGGTGCTTTATTATTTCTTGTTACTGCCTTATATGCTTTTTTTTTTAATTAATCACATATTTATTTATTTATTTTGTTCGGTGGAGCCACTTGGGTTTTGTAACATCAAAATGCAAGTTCCATTTGTTGTAAATGCATGATTGGCAATCATACGAACAAGGGAGTCTAATGAATGTTGTCTGAATGTCTGATGAGGGAGGATAGTTTCGCTCAGGTAGCCAGTGGGACCTGGACAAGGAATGGGCGAATGGCTGCTGACACACTTTTAGGATAGCGGTCTTCTAGGAGATAAATGATTGCGAGAATGAACTGAATCATATATTGAAAATGGTGGAAAAAATTATTGCGTTGTATAAGTAAATGTTTAGATTCAATTATATGAGGTGTATTTTAAGAGCATGTGGAGTTTATTTATAATTTCGGTTAAGCGCGCTCGGATAGGAGCACTATTAGGATCAATAACCTACTGGTAATTGTGAGGTTTAAGTTAGCTGAAGCCAAAAGGAACAACACCTCACATATTGTTGGTCGAGTTATTACAATTGTATCCGCGCAAGACCTCTTGCAATATGATGGGTAGTTAGGCGACGAATGAAGCGAAGGCTGGTGGCCTATGACATCCCAAATTTAATGAGAACGTAGAGTGTTGCTAGGGCAGTAATATTCGGACAGGACAAGAAGCAGCTTCTGGGAGGCTTGTAGGATGAAAGACTTGTAGGATGGAAGACTTGTAGGAAAAGAAATTGTATGAAAGAACTAAGATTATACTTGTTTGGGCCATGAGGATGGAAATGGTGAGAATAGAGGCAGTGAGAATGGAACTGGTGAGAATGGAGGCAGTGAGAATGGAACTGGTGAGAATGGAGGCAGTGAGAATGGAACTGGTGAGAATGGGGCTGTAAGACAGAGGGAGGGGATTGCGGTCTCATATTAGGCCAAAATGACATTTTTGAGCGGTGGCGGTGGGATTGATAGGTTTATCAAACAAATTTTTTCGGGCACCGACGTTTTTCTTCCACCGAAAATGGAGTAAAAATGCTCAAACAAACATAGCCTAAATTATATATCAGAAATTGTGGAATACTTGTGGTGCTATACAAGTAAAAGATATAAATTATAAACCTAAATATTTGAGATGCCTTTTAAAAGCATGTAGTGAAGTTCAAGTATAGACTTGGTTAAGCGCACTTCTGTGAGCACACTACTAGGATGAGTGACCTATTTAAAAGTTTTGGTAGTCTGTTTTAAAAAATCGGTAAAACTCTTAGGTTCAATTTAGTATAGTTGGGTTGAGCCGCATCTGACAATACCTCACATATTGTAAATTGAGTCATTATATTTTGTCTCTTTGCAACTAATTTTTGAACTCACTCTTCAAATTCCAAGTAAAGAAATAAACCACAATGAAAAGGGCATTTGGTAGGTTGGTACTTCTATTAATTTGTCACCACATTTTGGCAGCATGAGTTATTCCAAGCTCTTCGTAGCTATATTACATAACACGATTTACTGACTCTTATATAGATGTTTGACTCAGTGTTATCTATAAGCTAGTGTTATTTAAAGGTCAATATTATTAGTCAAATATTATGTGTTGATTCAAGTTTATTATTTAAAGTCATATAGACAATTTAAACCTCTAATTGTATTCAATTTGTATGATGTTAGCTACATCTATAAATGTTGGCCGAATTCTATCTTCATTTTGATGACACTGCGTTGCATATTTATCTTTATTTAACATGACTCCACATTGCACTGTAAACTAAACTTCCCCAATATTTGCAGTTCACACTTTTGGATACCTGGATATTATAGAATAGTATGCCTTCCCTGCCCCAACACAAAATAGTTAAACTGCTAGTAATTTACTTTAAATGTATATTATAGAATATGTGTTAGCTTCGCCCGCCCCCAGCGGTGTGCCCTATGCGATAGTACCCGGCCCGCAGCGGCGGGCTTCGCCCGCCCCCGGTGGCCTTCCGTTACAACAATTGGAGAGGAAAGCTTTTCTCATTATTTCAGAATGCAGAGCAATAGAAACATGACCAATAGGTAGCGGTTTGGTGTAAAAGATAGCACTTGTTAAAAAAATGGGTGGCCCTATTGATGATGCTGAGGATATGCATAGAAGGTGGAGATTTAGGATTGACGAACTGCATGCATACTGTGGTCCTTCCTTTGGGTTTACTTGAAGCTTCCTTATCATGTCATAGTGCCTTTCTTTTTAAGGTTGAACCTAATACTTTTATTCTAAATATCTATACACTAAATCAAACTTCCATATATTAATGCCAAAAGATTTAATTTCCTACAAAAGCACAATGAGTTCATCCAATTTGTAAAGTGTTAGAATAGCCCATGTATTAGGCCCATGTTTTGGGCCCATTTTTTTGTTCTCTCCTCTTTAGTCCCACATCTTGTATAAGATTTATTCTCTCTCTCTTCCTCCTATATATTTGTATTCTCTCCTTGTTTTTATATATACAAGTAATACATACAAGCTTTGCGGTTTCTCAACATCGTATCAGAGCCAGGTTCGGTCATCTAGAGGTTCCTCTAGCTGCGGTTTTCCTTTTTCTTCAAACCACCCAGCCCGCCCAGCCCGCCCTCCCCTGCGGCTTGCCTATCTGTCCGCACCGGTCTCTTGCGGTCTGCTTTTCCCTTATCCGCGTGGCTTCTGGGGACTGCCCCTCCGCCTCTCTTCTCTCTCTCCGTGGTTCCATCCTCCTCAGGATTCTTATAGCCATCTTCTGCTCTGACCCATGGGACCCACCTCTTCTATCTGCTGCGAGCTCCTCTTCTTCTGTTCGCTCGAGCCTCTCTACTCGCGTACTGCTCCTCTCTACTCGCAGACTGCTCTCTATATCTCCCTTTCCCTGTGCTACTCCCTATCCGCCATCTCTTGCGGACTGCTCTTGTCCGCTGCGGGCTCGAGCTCCTCTATCCTAACCGCTGCGGGCTCCTCTCTCTTGCGGCCTGCTCTTCTCTCCTGCGGCCTGCTCCTGTCCGCCGCGGCCTCCTTTCTCCTGCGGTCTGCTCCTCTCTTCTGCGGACTGCTCTTGTCCGCCGCAGTTTCTCTTTTGCGGACTGCTCCTGTCCGCTGCAGACTCGTGTTCTCCTCGCTGCTTCTTGTGCTCTGACCGCTGCTGTGTTCACCTAGATCGTGTGGACTCCTCCCTGTCCGCATTTTGGTCACGATTTGCAACATCGCTGGTGTCCGGCGTAACCGTGCGGACTGGTGCTTTCCCGCGTTTTCTTTGGTCGCGGTCTTCTCCAGCCTTCCCGCTGCGGCCTGGTCGTGCGACCTCCTGCTCTTCTCGCAACGGTCTCCCTCGGTGATCTGTTATTGCGGTCTGCCTCTATGGGTTCTTCGGGTACCTCCACTGGCTCGGCGGCCAGTCCGCCTATTGACCGTCCGGCCTGTCCTACAGACCGCCCGACTTGCTCTGCTGAAGTCCGTGACGAACTGCGAATCACTACCATCTCTCTTTCTGGCAAGAAGAACTTTATCCCTTGGGTGCACCCCATTAGACGGGTTCTTCAAGCCAAGGGTATTCTGCCTCACCTTACTCAGGCACCTCCGTCTCCTCTTACCGATGATTGGCTCCGTAATGATGGCCGCGTTCAGACTTGGGTCCTGAATTCATTAGATGGTGAGCCTTATCAGATGGCTATGTACCACGACACCGCCAAGGCTATATGGGATGAGCTGCATTCCTTATACTCAGACCGCGACAGTCTTCAGCATCTCTACGACATCCTCACCGATCTCTTTGCTCTCGACACTGGCGGGGCTTCGGATATGACATCCTTTGTCGCTCGGGCTCAAACTCTTGCGGAAGCCTGGATACAGCATCAGCCGTCCACCAATTATCATGCTGCTCATCGCGCTCAGAAGGAAGCCGCATGCATTGCCATCATAATGACACGTCTTCCATCTCACCTTCAGAGCATTCGTACTCAGGTCCTGGCTGCTCCCACCACACCATCCTTCTCTGATGTATGCTCCATGCTTCTCCATGTATCACCTCCTCCGAATACTTCTGCTTCTTCTCCCCCGGCCCTTCTACAACAAGCCCCTCCGCTCCTACCTTTCCCTCCTCCTTCTGCTCGGGGGGGACGTTCGGGCTCTCAGGGCCGGGGCCGTGGTGGCCTGGGTCGGCCGAAGTGTTCCTTCTGCGGGGAAGATGGTCATCTGGAGGCGACCTGCTATAAGAAAATTGGTTATCCTCCTCGTCCGACAGTTTCTGTTGTTACTGACGCCAGACCTCCTGATCTTGAGACCGTCCGTCTTTAGCTCCAGCATCTCCAGGGCCTGCTCAACACACCATCTGCCTTCGTCGCCTCCGTCTCCAACACAGGTACTGCTTGTCTCTCCACCAGCCTGGGATGGATTGTGGACTCTGGTGCCACTCATCACATTACTTCGGAACGGCCTGCCCAGTACTCGTATTCTCCTTATCCGAAGTCTGTCACTGTGGCCAATGGGGCGCTGGTTCCCGTCTCCGGCTCTGCAGATCTTTCTCTCAATCAGTTCATCTTCCTTCGCTCGGCTCTTCATGTTCCGAGTTCACCATTTAATTTACTCTTTGTTGGACGTCTTACGAGTGATCTTGATTGTTCCGTTATATTCACTTCCTCTTCCTTTGTTATACAGGATCAGCAGACGCGGACTACCATTGGTAAATGCCAGCTGCGGAACGGGCTCTACCTTCTCGACGAATCTCCCACCATTTTGTCTTTCGTCTCTTCCATTGCATGACATCGTCGACTTGGGCATGCCCCTTTGCCGGCCCTCCAGCGGGCTCTTACAGATATCCCTTTTACTCATTTTCAGTGTGACTCATGTATCCTCGACAAACAGCCGCGTTCTTCTTTTCCTTCGCATTGTACTCGGAGCGCTGCTTCCTTTGATTAATACATTCTGATGTATGAGGTCCTTTTAAGATTCCCAGTATCTCTAGATTTCGCTATTTTCTCACATTTATTGATGATCACTCTTGAACTACGTGGCTATAATTACTTCGTGATCGCTCCGAGCTTCCCCAGGTTTTTCGGGCATTTGTCCTCGAGACCTGTACACAATTCCACACCACATTCAAAATACTCCGCACCGACAATGCTCGTGAGTACACCAGCCACGATTTTACCGCTTTATGTTCTGAATTCGGGATTTTTCATCAAACCTCCTGTGCTACACGCCCCAGCAAAACAGTGTTGCCGAGAGGAAGAACCACCACTTACTAGATGTTGCCCGCTCCCTCATGCTTCAAATGCATGTTCTCAAGCCTTATTGGAAATTTGCGGTCTCGACTGCCAGCTTTCTCATCAACCGTCTCCCTTCCTCCGTCCTCAACTATGCTACTCCGTTTAGTCTATTGTTTCCCTCCACTCCGGCTTTTCCTCTCCCGCCTCGTGTCTTTGGCAGCCTCTGCTACGTCCACCGTCTGGGGCCATCCTCGGATAAGTTGGATCCCCGGGCGGCTCCACACATCTTTGTCGGCTATTCGCGCATCCAGAAGGGCTATGTGTGTTACTCTCCTGCTACTCGAAAGATCTCTGTTTCTGCTGACGTTACCTTCCGGGAAGAACAACCATTTTTTCCTGCTCCTTTACCCGCTACTCCACCCCCAACTACTCTCCCGCCATACATACCATGCCCAGTTATTCCCGCTACTCCACCACCTTCGCCGGTCTCTCCTGCACCGGCTCCTGCTCCCTCCAAACCACCCGTTGTCCGTGTCTACACTCGTCGCCCTCCCTATTTTGATGCCCCTCTGCAGACGCCCTCTACCACGGATACTTCGCGTCCTGCTGATCTGGTACCGCCTTCCACTGCTCATTCTCTGGCGAACTACGTCTCTCTTCATCGCCTCTCTCCCCTTCTGCGCACATTTGCTACCTCTCTCTCTTCGGTTGCTGTTCCTAACTCTGTGCAGGAGGCGCTTACACATCCAGGCTGTCGTGCCCCTTCCTCCGGGTCAGCAACCGGTTGGGTGTAAGTGGGTCTTTGTCATCAAACATGCTGCTGATGAGACCATTGACCGTCTAAAAGCTCGTCTCGTGGCTCGTGGTTTCACCCAGCAACAGGGACTCGACTATGAGGAAACCTTCTCTCCGGCCGCCAAGCTCAATATCGTTCGTGTCCTCATCTCTGTCGCTGTTCATCGCCAATGACCCCTCTTTCAGCTGGATATCAAGAATGCTTTCTTAAATGGGGATCTGCAAGAGACGGTATACATGCAACAACCACCCGGGTTTGAGACCACGGGAGAGTCTCATGTCTGTCACCTTCTAAAGGCTCTCTATGGTCTCAAACAATCTCCACGGGCATGGTTTGAAAAATTCAGTAAGGTCCTTCGTGATATCGGTTTTACTCGAAGCTCGACCGACTTCTCGCTGTTTACTCGTCACCGACCAACAGGGACGGTCCTTCTGGTAGTTTATGTTGACGATATCATCATTACAGAAGATGACTCATAAGGGATACATGCAGTCAAAGTACATCTAAACTCCATCTTTCAGACTAAGGACCTGGGACCTCTAAGATATTTTTTGGGTCTTGAGGTTGCCAGACGACCGGATGGGCTTATTCTATCTCAACGGAAGTACTGTCTTGACCTTCTTCAGGTCATTCAGGATGTAAGCCAAGTGATACCCCTATGGATGTAAACCACAAGTTGTGCGCCCAGGCATCTGACTCGGATCTACTTCTCCAGAATCCTGAATAGTATCATCGATTCGTTGGAAAATTGATCTATCTCACGGTTACCAGACCAGATATTTCTTTTGCTATTTGTCTTGTCAGTCGATACATGCACTCTCCTCGAAGATCTCATCTTCAGGCTGTTGAACGCATTCTTAGGTATCTTAAAATAGCTCCTGATCAAAGACTTGTTTACCGGACCTCTTCTTCTGCTCCAACTTTGGTGGCATACTCAGATGCTGATTATGCTGGTTCTCTTGATGACAGACGATCTACTAGAGGCTTTTGCACATACTTTGGAGGACATTTGGTTACATGGCGAAGCAAGAAACAAGCGGTCGTTGCTCGATCATCGGTTGAGGCAGAATACCTGGCAATGACATCTGTTGTTTCGGAACTAACGTGGCTTGAGAGTCTTCTCACTGATCTGGGTGTCAAATTACCATCTCCGGTTGTTCTCCTTTGCGACAGTCAAGCGGCTATACATATCGCCAAGAACCCAGTCTTCCACGAAAGAACGAAGCACATTGAAGTCGATTGTCACTTCATTCAGGAAAAAGTTCAAATGAAGAAGCTCAATCTAAAGCATGTTCCAGGGACGGAACATGTTGCGGATGTCCTCACAAAGGCTCTTCCCAAGACACTCTTCTATCAATGCTTGTCGAAGCTTGGTGCATACGATTTGTACGCTCCAGCTTGCGGGGGAGTGTTAGAATAGCCATGTATTAGGCCCATGTTTTGGACCCATTTTTTTGTTCTCTCCTCTTTAGTCCCACATCTTGTATAGGATTTATTCTCTCTCTCTTCCTCCTATATATTTGTATTCTCTCCTTGTTTTTATATATACAAGTAATACATACAAGGTTTGAGGTTTCTCAACATAAAGAAAAAGACCAACTCAATCAAATTTAAAACTTCCACAAATCAAATTTTTCTATAGCAATGTCATAAGCCATTCCATTGGAAAGAAAAAAGAAGACCTTTTGATACACACAAACAACTTATTACACATATCCTTGACACATTTTCAAGATCGAATGACCGTTGAAACTAATAAAATTAGTGATCACACCCAAAAGGTGAAAAAGGAAGTGCCAAAAACTCTATAATTAAGATGCTTAATTAGTAAAAGTGCTTCGAAGGGAGAAACAAAGGTGATGGATGTAAGACATGTATTAGTTCAAAGAGCTGGGGGAAAAAGTAAAAAAAAAAGGCATAAAGATGTTCTAAAAACAGGAAAAACTGATGGTCCTCAAAAATAAATAAATAGTGCAGTAATTCATCCTTTCACCTTCTTCCCCTCCATCGAGTAACCGTATTGATGAATCTATAATATCCTCGCCTTAGTAGTCATGCTGAACTCACTTTTGTTGTGGCAAGGTGGCGGCGAAGAGGAAGAAATATGAGCAATGACCTTTGCCGAAAAATATCTGATCTGGCGATTTGGTATGGGCCGTATGGCTGAGGAAAATGGCCTTTGCTGGCAAAGATCTGGGCAGAGAAGCACAACCTGTTTTTTCCCATTTCCTTGCAACAAAATACTTGCTTGTGACTGTTTTTGAGAAGAAATTCAAAGAAATCATTGCTTGCGACCTGTCGAAGGGGAGGAGCCTGAGAAGAAATCCCGTGAAGAACTAAGAAAAAGCTAGCAGCCTAGCATGGAAGAAGCTAACCTGAGAAGAAGCATGTTGGCAAGCTAACCTGAGAAGAAACATGTCTCCAGGCGGGCTTCACATGCCTCCGCATGGGCTTCACCCGTGCTTGATGTTATAGGCGGTCTTCGGCCACAGGCTTAACAACAACCATAGTCTCCATGGGCTGGGGGGGGGGGGGGGGGGGAGGTGGCGGCGCGGCGCCGAGCTGATGGATTGCATGTAAGCGGTCGTCCAAATGCCGCCCGAAAGCATCGAGCACGAGCATAGCTCGTGCGAAGATGCACGTGTGTATATATATAATAATAAAAGGTAAAAGTATAATATTAAAAGGGAAAAGTTGTTTGTCAAAACATTCAAAATTGCCAAATATACCCTCATGCCTATTCAAAAAGTAATAACATATGTTGTAATCTATTTTAAAAAATTTGTTGAGTTATGTGTCATTATTGTGTTATCGTGTTATTATCGTGTTGGGTTATATGTATGTTGTAACTATAAATACCCTTGGTATATGGAATGAATCCATCCTTTTTTCCCTTTCAACATGGTATCAGAGCCTTAGGGCTTTCGATACTCCTCGATCCCGTTTCCGCCGACCCGCTTCAGCGCTCGATCCCGCCTCCAGCTTCGCGCACTTTCGCTGATCCGTCCGCGTCGGGCTAGGGCTTCATCCAGCAGCTCCCGTACTCTAGCGCCACCGCCCTCAGCCGCTCCAACAGCTCCCGCACTCCACTGCTCCGCCGCTGCAGCCTCTCCCGCTCCCACTCTCCGCCGCCCACCGCTCCTAGCCTCCAGCGGTTCCTCCTGCTGATTTCTTGACACCGGAAATGTGGTGTTCCCTGTGATGTCATTTCCGGTGTCCATTCTACTATTGGGATTGTTCCTCTTTCTATGAGGAAGCCCTGATTCTCTCTCAGTTGGTGTGTTGCTACCCGGGATCCTCGATTTGTATTCTAGGTCTCCATGGCCGGGACACAATGACTCTCCTACCCTCTCTGTTGCCACTGGTGTTCCTTCAGCTACTATGATGTCTAGTGACTCCTCCCTTCCTGACCATGACCACAACACCCCTCAGATCACGACGATCCGTCTGGATGGTACCAATTATCTCCTGTGGTCTCGGGCTATTACTCTTGCCTTGAAGAGCAGGAGACTGTTTGGGTATGTCATGGCACTACACCGCCGCCTCCTTCGGATTCCCCTGACTGGTTGCACTGGGAGTCAAGAATTCCCTCGTCATGTCTTGGCTGACTAATTCCATGATTGACTCCATCGCTTGGAACTATCTGTTTTTAGATACTGCTGCCGATATTTGCAGAGGGCCGAGTCTACTCACTCCTTGTCGCGGCAATGCGGCCCAGATATTTCAGCTCCGACGGAAGATTTTTCTTCTCCGTCAAGGCGTCTGTCCTCCGTCTGCCTACTATCTCGAGTTCACTTTGTTGTATCAAGAGTATGATCATTTTGACTCTCTCACTTTGGTGTCCCCTGAAGATGAGATCCTTGTTCGCGCGCGGGAAGATCGGAATAGAGTTTTTGAGTTCCTGCATGGACTGCATCGGGACTTCGATCAAATCACTGTGCAGATTCTTGGACGCTCTCTCCTTGCCCTCTCTTCCTGAGGTGTTCAGCCTCGTTCAACAGGAATTTGATCGACGACAGATTTGGACTCCTGATCCTCCTCCTTTTGGCTCTGCCTTGGCGGCGCTCAGTTTGGGTTCGGGCAAATCGTACCTCACGACCCAAATCCAGTGACAAGGTCTACCTGCTCTGTGACTATTGCGGGAAGGTCCGTCATCCCGGGAGACTTGTTTTCGGCTTCATGGATTTCCTACACCCCGTGGTGGTTCTTCCTCTCGTGGCGGTCGTGGTTTTGGATGCTCTTCGGGTCGCTCTACACAGCCTCGCTCCGCACATTTGTCTGATGGTTTCGACGAGCCGCAGCTCCACCATGTCCCATCCGCTCCCACATTGGTTCTGTCATCTGATGAGATTCTTGCCTTCCGTCGCTTGATGCAGGGACAGTCCTCTGAGCCTCCTGTTTCCTTGTCCTCGTACGCCCATCAGGGACCGCCAGGTGCTCACGCTGCCTCCTCTCGTCCCTCTACTCACTGGATCATCGATTCTGGAGCAACGGATCACATGACCGGCTCCTTTTCAGGTTTTGTGTCCTACCTTCCTTTGTCTGATCGAGACAAAGTGAGCATTGCGGATGGTTCCCTCTCTCCGATTGCTGGTAAGGGTTCCATCCCCTGCTCCTCTCTTACCCACTCCTCTGTTCTTCATGTTCCGAGCTTTACCCGAAATCTCCTCTCTATTAGTCATTTAACTAACTCTATGAACTGTTCTGTGACTTTCTTCTCTTCCTCTTGTATATTTCACGACCTGAAGACGGGAACGGTGATTGGAACTGGTAGTCTGGTGGATGGGCTCTATGTGTTCGATTCTTCCACTCCGGTCTCTTCTCCTCAGGCTCTTCATGTGGATCAGACTGCTACTTTGGAGTCCTGGCACTGTCGGCTGGGACATCCATCTATCCTTTCTATGAAACGCTTATTTCCTACTTTCTCTACTCTTTTACTTGATAAGTTTAGTTGTGATGCTTGTGACCGTAGTAAACATCATCGTGTTTCTTTTCATCATGCTTCTTCTCCCAGTACTGCACCTTTTTATTTAATACATAGTGATGTTTGGGGCCTTTGCCAAGTTGTATCTATTTCAGGTTGTTTTTGGTTTGTGACTTTTATTGACTGCTACTCCCGCACCACTTGAGTTTACCTCTTGAAAGCGAAAAATGAGGTTTTACTTTGTTTCAGCGTTTTCATAACATGGTTTTAACCCAGTTTGCCACCCCTATTAAAATTCTACGCAGGGATAATGGCCGGGAATTCATTGATTCCGCCTTCGAGCAATACTTGGCTGATCATTGATTCTCCATCAGACGTCCTGTGCCTACTCTCCCCGCTCAAAATGGGGTGGCTGAACGTAAGAATCGTCACCTCCTGGAAGTTGCCCAGTGCCTCCTCCTTCACATGCACCTTCCTAAATACTATTGGGGGGATGCTTGTGCTCACCGCGGCCTCCTTATCAACCGTATGCCCTCCCGTGTTCTAGGGTTCAAAACTCCTCTCACCCATTCTTGGGGTGCCACCTACCACTCTACAACCCGTGTCTTTGGATGCGTTTGTTTTTGTCCATTCTTCACTGCACGAAACTTGATGCTCGTGCGCACAAGTGTGTTTTCATTGCCTATTCTCCTACCCAAAAGGGTAAGTGGTTTACCCAGTCCGCAAGATGGTTTCGTTACCATAGACGTCACCTTCCTTGAGTTGAGCCGCTACTATGGGTCCTCACTTCAGGGGGGGGGGGGGGGGGGTCTCCTTCTACACTGGAAGTGTGTCCCTTCTCACATTTTGACACTCAATTTCACTCCTCTCCTATTCTCCGGGATTCATCCCTCTCAGCCTACGTCTACTACTACATATGTCCCACCTGCAAGGCCCCAGTTACTAAAACCTCTGCGGGTTTACTCTCGTCGTCCAAGGGATCAAACACACGACCCGCCATCTGGATTTCTGATATGAACTAGCAAGAGAAAAGAGGAGAGAGGGAGATTCTAGAGAGAAAAGAGAGAACTAGGGTTAGGGTTAGGGAGAGAGAAGAGAGAAACCTGATAGATCTTCAATAATTCCTCCCCAAAGCAGCCCCGGTTATAATACCCGGGGAAAGGAGGGGCCGGCCGCCCCCCCCCCCCCCCCCCCCCAAGTGGGGCTGAACCGGAGTGGTTCAGCCCCCTTCTGGCCGATTTAATGAATGGGGGCTGAACCGGATGGTTCAGCCCCGTTGTCTTGCGCGCGCTCCTTGACCCGCCGCGAGTATTTATGCCCCGAGACCCAAGCGGATGTGGGGGCATAACATTCCCCTCCCCATCAAGCACCAGCTTGTCCTCAAGGTGGAAGTCCGGAAACCGCTCGCGGAAGTCCAACAAGTCAACCCATGAGTTATGCACTGTGTCCATCTGCTTCCATTTGACGAGTACTGCCGGTCGATATTCCGTGCCGGACTTCTTCCATTTGGTGAGCAAAATGGCCTCCGGTGACGGACGCAACTCACCCATGCGGGTCGCCTCGGGAAGTGAAGGGCTGGCCTGAACGGAAGCCCCAAGCTTTCTCTTCAAAACAGATACATGGAATGTCGGGTGGATGCGAGACCCCGCGGGGAGATCCAAGGTGTAGGCCACGGGGCCCACGCGACGAAGAATGCGGAATGGCCCGTAGTAACGTGGGCGAGTTTCTGATTCGTCCGCCGAGAGACTGACAGCTGGCGGTAAGGTTGGAGCTTGAGGAAAACTTCATCGCCCACGGCAAACTCGCGCTCTGTCCGGTGCTTGTCGGCCTGTGCTTTCATGCGGTCCTGCGCGACCCGCAGGTTGTCCCCGGAGCAAAGCTAAAGTGCGATCTCTGTCCTGAAGTGTCCGTTCCACAGCTGGAAGAGCGGTGCTGGAGGTTCATAAGAACTCAAAGTAGGAGGAGGGCGGCCGTAGACCACCTCGAAGGGGTGAGCTTGCTGGCTGTGTGGAATGACGTATTGTAACATACTCCGCCCAATGCAACCAACGCGTCCACGTGCGCGGCTCGTCCATCACAAAACACCGTAAATAGGTCTCCACCCCCCTGTTGAGGACCTCAGTCTGTCCGTCCGTCTGTGGATGGTGGGCGGTGCTCATGCGCAGTGTCGTGCCCTGGAGTCGAAAAAGCTCCCGCCAAAAACTGCTGATAAAGACCGGGTCCCTGTCGGAAATGATGAGCGTGGGAGGCCATGGAGGCGCACAATCTCTCGCGCAAATAACTCTGCGACTGTCTCCCCCGTGTACGGATGGCTCAACGGAAGGAAATGACCATACTTGGAAAAGCTTGTCTACCACCACCAGTATGACGGACTTGCCTTGGGACTTGGGCAATCCGTCAATGAAATCCATGGAAACGGTGTCCCAGACCTGGTTCGAATCTCGAGCGGTGTAAGAAGCCCCGCAGGTGATGTAGTCTCATACTTCTGCCGCTGACAAATGTCACACTCCCGCACAAATTGTTGGACATCGCGACGCATCCCCTTCCAGAATACATTTGCTCGGAGCCGCTGAAGCGTTCGTAGAATCCCTGCATGGCCGCCTGTGGGTGAAGCGTGAAACTCCTGCATCATCGCCGTCCGCCATGGCGACGCGGATGGGATGACCACTCTGCCTTGAAAGTACAGCCGCTGACCCAGAAGATGGTAACCGGCTCTGTAGCTTGACCCTGCTGTAGTGTCTCGATAATGGTGCGTAACTCGGGGTCCTGGAGTACCGCTGCCTGCATCTCGTCCAATGTGGTAACCACTGGTCCCGATACATGAGAGAGAGAGCTCTCAGGTAGGCGGAGAGAGCGTCGGCGACCACATTTTCTCTGCCCTGCTTGTACACAATCTCGTAATCGTACCCCATCAGCTTGGTCAACCACTTCTGCTGCAGTGGGGACGCCAAGCGCTGCTCTAGGAAGTGCTTCAAACTCTGTGATCCGTACGGACCTGGAAGTGCTGGCCCAAGAGATAGGGTCGCCACATCTCGACTGCATGTATAATAGCCAACATCTCTTTCTCGTATGTTGAAAGCCCCAACGTCCGGGGGCCAAAGCCTTGCTGAAATAAGCGAGCGGGCGGCCCTCCTGCATCAAGACTGCCCCAAGGCCGACGCCCGAGGCGTCAGTCTCCACCACAAATTCCTTGCTAATCCGGTAGCGCCAACACCGGTGTAGTGGTCATGGCCTGCTTTAAGGCCGGAAGGCCTCGTCCGCCTCAATACTCCACTGGAACGCATCCTTCTGCAGCAACTGTGTCAGAGGTCGAGCAATCTTGCCGTAGTCCTTGACAAAACGGAGGTAGTTACCCCGTCAGCCCGAGGAAGCCACGCAAGCTCGAACCGTCGTGGGCTGGGGCCACGACACCATACTCTCAATCTTTTGTGGGTCTGCCTGGACCCCCACGGGCGGACACGAGGTGCCCCAGGTACTCGACCTGACTCTGGCCGAAGGAGCACTTGGACTTTTTGGCGAATAACTGGTTTTCCCGCAGTATAGTAAGGACATGTCGCACGTGCTCCAAATGGTCGTCCCAAGTCCTGCTATAAATTAGTATATCATCAAAAAATACCAGGACATACCGGCGAAGAAGTGGGCGAAAGATCTCGTTCATAACAGCCTAGAAGGTGGAGGGAGCGTTGGCCAACCCAAACGGCATCACCAAGAACTCGTAGTGACCGTCGTGGGTCCGGAACGCCGTCTTGTGGACATCCTCCTCCTTCATCCGAATTTGATGATAACCGGACCGGAGATCCAGTTTGGTGAACAAACTCGCTCCATGCAGCTCATCCAGCAACTCCTCAATCATAGGAATGAGAAACTTGTCCTTGATGGTGGAGCTATTCACCCCCGGTAATCGACGCAGAAGCGCCAGGAGCGTCCTTCTTCTTGACCAAGATGATCGGAGAAGAGAACGCGCTGGTGCTGGGCCGAATAATGCCCGTCACTAGCATCTCCCGGACGCTACGTTCGATCTCTGCCTTCTGCACGTACGGGTAGCGGTAGGGACGTATGTTGGTAGGGTCCGTCCCTGTCTTTAACTGTATCTGATGATCCCGGAAGCGCGAGGGAGGCAGAGTGTGCGGCTCCTGAAAGACGTCCTCATACTGAGCTAAAAGAAACTGTATCGGGTCCGGCGCCCTCTGCGTGTCGGCCCCCTCCGCCGCCATCCCGAGTATCACAGCCATCATACTACCCTGCTCCTCCAACCTCTGCAGGCTCCGTAGGGAGATCTCCTTGAGAGGGGAGGATCGGATACCATGCAAACAGTAATCCGTCCCCTGCTGCGTGAACTCCAGTGTCATGCGGTCCCAGTCCGTAGTCACCCGCCTCAGTTGGCGGAGCCACTGTACCCCCAGCACCATATCAGACCCTTTAATCGGAAGGAGGTAGACGTCGGTGCGGCACACATAACCTGTAAGTTGTATCTCCACGCCCTTCAGTGCCCCTTCGCACCGCAGTTTGCTGCCATCCGCGACCATCACCTGGAACGCCGCGTTCCTGTCAACTGGGTGTCCTGTCTTCAGTGCCACCTCAGGGTTGATGAAATTGTGGTACTCCCACTATCAATGAGAATGGTGACCCGTTCCTTGCCAATCCTGCCCTTGATCCGCATGGTGGTGGGTGCCACACACCCCTCCATAGCCTGAATCGAAACACCAAACTCAGCCAGATCCAACCTCCTCTGCCTCGAGGCTCGGGTGGTCCTCCTCCTCGTCCTCCTCCCGCAGCATGAAGACCTGCACCTTCTGGCATCGATGCCCCGGTGCGTATTTCTCATCGCAGTTGAAACACAATCCTTTCTCCTTCCTGGCCTGCAGCTCAGGCCACGTAAGTCGTGTCACCGTCGGCCGTGCCGCCGGTGCCTGCTCCCTTCGGCCCGTTGCAGGGGCGGGTGGAGCCCTTGGTGGAGCTCGAGTTCTTTGGCGGTTGAAGCGCTCCTCCTGGATGCGGGCCAGACTGATAGCATGGCTTAGACTGCGGGGCATATACGCGTGGACCTCATCCCTCAAATGGTCCCGCAGGCCGGATATGAAACAACTGAGGAGCATCTTCTCCTCCCAATTAACCCGGTTGCGAGCTTCTCGAAATCCGCCCGGTACTCCATCACTGAGCCCTTCTGACGGAGTTTTCTGTAGCGTAGCCTCCACATCCTCGTACTCCAACGGTCCGAAACGAGCCACAAACCCTTCCACAAAATTCGCCCATGTTGCGTACCCGTAGGCCCGTATGAACCACTGAGCCCACTGATATGCATCTTCCTCCAGATGGAAAGAAGCCAGCTGCACCCACTGATCATTCGGTATCTCCTGGTAAGTGAAAAATAACTCCGCCTTTTGCACCCATTCCAAGGCATCCCCGCCGCGGAATTTCGGGAAATTCATGCGAGTTCTCTTCGGAGGCATGTAGGTCCGTTGTTGCATATCTCCATGTCTCCCGTTGAACTCCGGTCCATGCTGTGGTCGGACGAATGGGTCGTGGAAATTAGCTCCCCCTTGGCCGCCGCCCCATTGTTGTCCCCCACCGTGAAATCCCTGACGGCGTGCCTGCTCGGCCCATGTCTCGCCGTTTCCAAACCTCATTGGACCTCCCATGTGCTGCGGCGTCGGTAGAAGGCCCGTTCTCCCTCGAAATTTGGCGTCAACAGCCCCCGGTGGTCGCAAGGGAGCCGCTGGTGCCTCCCGGTTTCTCCATAGGTCGGCCCCGGCCCCTTCCTGGGCGGCGGACGGACCGCCTGCCCCGTTTCCGGTCGGCACGCCCGAAATCGGCGTTGGCTGTTGGCCCAGCCGCAGGCTGGCGTGCGGCGTAAGCGCCCCCTGGCCGGCTTCCGCCGGTCCCGTCGGCCACGGTTGACCAGCCGTGGTAGGCGTGTGGTGCTCCCATCCAGGCGGGGCCGATCCGTGCCCGCTGGTTCCGTGCGGCCCGGATCGGTCCCATTCCGTCGGGACCGAAGTGTCCCGACCCCGCGCGTTCCTCCGTTGCCCGTAGATCGGACATTTTGTGGTGCCTCGGCTTCAGAATCGCTTCCTTGAACCGCCTTGCCCTTCAACGATTGCATCAACAGCGCCTTGATCTCATCCATGCGTTCCTCCATGTTTTTTGTGGACGTGTCCAAGCGGCCTTCCATGGCCGTCACCGAATCCGCCAACCCCACGTAGTTCTCCTCTAGGGTAGCCAATCGTGCGGTCTCCGCCTCCGAACGTGTCACCATGGTCGCAGGAAGGATGCTCTGATACCAAATGATATGAACTAGCAAGAGAAAAGAGGAGAGAGGGAGATTCTAGAGAGAAAGAGAGAACTAGGGTTAGGGTTGAGGGAGAGAGAAGAGAGAACCTGATAGATCTTCAATAATTCCTCCCCAAAGCAGCCCCGGTTATAAATACCCGGGGAAAGGAGGGGGCCGGCCGCCCCCCCCCCCCCCCCCCCCCCAAGTGGGGCTGAACCGGAGTGGTTCAGCCCCCTTCTGGCCGATTTAATGAATGGGGCTGAACCGGATGGTTCAGCCCGTTGTCTTGCGCGCGCTCCTTGACCCGCCGCGAGTATTTATGCCCCGAGAACCCAAGCGGATGTGGGGGCATAACAATTTCAGAGCACCCACCTTACCCTGATCCGTCGCCAGGATCCATCATTCTACGGAAGGTACCTCTACTCGACATCCCTTATCACGTTCTTTTCTTACTCATCCCTACCAGCTTCCCCATAGAGCATTTGTTTCCTCCTTGTCTCTGTTTCTATCCCAACTTCGTGGCAGGATGCTTTTTTTCCCACGACCGGTGAGGTCAGCTATGCTTGAAGAAATGGATGCCCTGGAAAAAATAGCACATGAGACCTGGTACAATTACCACCACCAGGAAGAAGTTGTTGGATGCAAATGAGTATTTGCTGTTAAGCAAACACTTTGGGAATCATTGAAGATACAAGGCAAGGCTAGTGGCAAGAGGCTACACTCAGTCGACGGGCATTGATTATCAGGAGACTTTTCTCCTGTTGCAAGGATGAATTCGATAAGGATCCTCATGTCTTGTGTTGCCTGCAGGGATGGGAGGTTTGCCAATTGGATGTGAAGAATGCTTTTTCTTCATGGAGACCTAGAAGAAGAGGTGTACATGCCTCTACCTCCTGGGCTTACTCCTAGTGGATCAGAAGGGAAGGTCTGCAGATTAAAGAGGCCGCTCTATGGCCTGAAACAATCCGCCAGGGCCTGATTTGGTAGATTCCACAAAGCCATGAGCAGGTTCAGGTACCTTCAGAGTAATGCAGATCATACCCTATTTATCAGAATCAACAAAGGAAAATTAGTTGCTCTGATTGTTTTGTTTGATGATATTATAATAACTGGGGATGACAAGGAGGAGATCCAGGCTCTGAAAGGAAAATTGGCAAAAGAATTCGAAGTAAAAGATTTGGGTAACCTCAAATACTTTCTCGGCATTGAGGTTGCGAGGTCAAAGCATGACATCTTCATGTCTCAAACGAAATACATACTCGACCTCCTTGAAGCCACTGGGATGAGCGGATGTAGATCCGCTGACACTCTCATTGAAGCCAACCACAAGCTAGGAAGGGATGATGGCGACACGATTGAAGACATTCCTGGTTTCCAGAGCCTTGTTCGAAAATTGATTTACTTATCTCACACTCGCCCAGATATTTTCTATGTCGTGGGTGTTCTCAGCCAGTTTTGCACTTTCCAAAGGCCCGTCATGCCGATGTTGCACTTCGTGTCCTCCGGTACCTCAAGTCCACACCAGGAAAAGACATTTTGTTCTCACCAAATAAAGAGTTGACTATTGAGATTTACACTGATGCAGACTGGGCTGGATCGCCCTCTGATAGACGTTCCACTACTGGATATGACTCTATGGTTGGTGGAAATTTGCTTACCATGAGAAGCAAAAAACATGTTGTGGCTAGATCTAGTGCTGAGGCCGAGTTTAGGACAATGACTCACGACATCTGTGAAAGGCTATGGATCTCAACCATTCTGAGAGATCTTGAGCTTAAAGGAAGTGAGCCTATCCGGTTATATTGTGATAGTAAGGCTGCCATCTCCATCGCTCACAATCCTGTGCAACATGATCGTACGAAGCACATTGACATCGATAGACATTTCATCAAGGAGAATATTGACAAAGGAACTGTGGTGACCCCGTTCGTACAATCTGGTCAACAACTGGCCGACGTTCTCACAAAGGGCCTGAGTTTCAGTGTGTTCACAGACCTTATTGGCAAGTTCGGCATGACAGACATTACACGCCCAACTTGAGGGGGGGTGTTGAGTTATGTGTCATTATTGTGTTATCGTGTTATTATCGTGTCGAGTTATATGTATGTTGTAATTATAAATACCCTTGGTATATGGAATGAATCCATCCTTTTTTCTCCCTTTCAACAAAATTAAAATACATTGTTCATTCAAGTAATTACATCTCATCCCTAAATTAAAAGTAATGATGAAAATCTATAAAATCAAAAAAGTTTTTAGTAGAACTTCTGATGCATCCGCGGTCGCATCCAGATAAGCTATGCTCGATTGTGTGTGTGTGTGTGTGATTTTTATCATGTTCGTGGTCGTCATTCGTCGTCTTATTATCGTATGAGTGTTATCATCATATGTTGTATCACACTTTTTTTATGATAAGACTTGTTGGTTTGACCGACCAGCAGACCATTAATAAATAGGTCTGGTAGTAGAAGGTGTTAGGATGTAGACGCGACAGTATTTTTACGTTAATTGCATGAAAATAACTCAAATCTGAATTTAACAATTCAGCTTTGAGTTGGGAGTTAGGAAATTACGTTCCTTCTTAATTTCTCATCAAAACCTGGAGTTTCCATAACCCCCCTTTTGATTGCCCAACATTGAAACCCCCTTCTTTACTACAATCTGAATTTAAAACTTGGAGTTTTTCTCTACTGTTTGACCCCCCCCCCCATTAAATCCTCTATTATAAGAATAATCGGGCCCCACTTGAAACCGATGACTGGAAAAAAGAAAGAAACAAAGAGAGGCTTATCTCCTCTCTCGGTTTATGTCCAGCCCGCCTAGCCGCCTTCTGCTCCCTCCTATTCCGACACCGGCGCCTAGGCGTCGAACGAACCCCAGTGAACTTCTTTCCTCCACCCCGAAGTGACCGCCGCCCCCCTCTGGCCCTAGCGGCGACAACGATACATCGGCCCTCGAAGGACGTCGACATCGACCTGCTTACCGTCTTTTCCCCGGCCCACTGTAGTGCTGCTTCCTTCTCTGTCACGTCCGACGCCTGGAACTCCGGAAACCAGAACCGCTCAGCTCCTCCTCCTCCTCAACCTCCCCGTCAGCCACCTCCAACCCAAGCCGACCAGTTTGCGACCAGCCATCTCCTGCAGCCGCCCCACCACCACCAACCCAAACGACCAGCTTGTTGTCCCCAAAATACCCGTGAAACTCCTCTGCCTGGGAAATCCTCGCAGGTATACCTTTGCGCTCCCCGCTGTTGTCTACTACTCATGCAATTAATTTAACTGATCATGTTTGTTAGCTCTTGCATTTTTATCGTCCTTTTTCTATCGTTATTTTTCTTTAAACTTGCACGAACTTTGCCGCTAAATTGAGTTGTCCGTTTGCGAAATAACTAAACTCACGATTGGAGCCCTTGCTAAGAGATTTGAGCCGAATCGTCTTAAGAAGAGTATTAGCTATCGCAGTTCACGCTCTCTCGGGAAGGGCGCTGCCAGACCATTAGACTCGTATCCGGTTACATCAATTTGGTATCAGAAGGGGTTCGATTCACTCCCATTGTGAATCGAACGATCTGGTGTTCCCTAAATTGTTTTCCTTTAAAAAAAGTTGTTTTTTAAAAAAATATCATCATATCTTTTACAAAAAAAGTGAGCTTATTTTCTCTTTTAAAAAAGTATATAATATATCTTTATTATTAATATTTAAACCAAAAAAACTCTCAACTTTTTCTCAAAAAAAAGGGAGGGTAGAGCGACAAACTGGAATCGAGCGTCGATGACTTAAATCATCGTATGGGCAACCTCATGCAAATGATGGAAACACTCACACTCCAAGTGAGAGATGTTACCCAAGTCGTCAATAGGTTACGACTTTCAAACTTCTGTCAATAACTTAGAAGCCGCTCGACACCTAGGACTAAATCAAGATCCACCACCACATCCTAGGGAAGATGAACCTTTGCCGCCGCCGCACTTGATCCCCAAACACAACCACGATGGGATACGGCGTCAGTTGGATGTAGGAGATTTTGAGGTTCGAGTAGAGCCCGAAGGATGCGTAGATTGGTGCAAAGCGTATGGAGCGGTTCATGGCTTGGAAATGGATGTCGTTGAATCGCCAAGTCGAGTATGCCACCCTTCGGCTTAAGGGCCCCGCACTAGTCTGGTGGGTCCAATTAGAGCGTACACGTTTCACCTTAGGTTTGGCCTCGATCACGACCTGTGTCGAATTTAAAAACCAGTTGCGAAAGCGATATGTTCCCCCGGATTATCTCCAAAACTTATATCGCAAATTCCACAACTTACGACAGGATAAACTCTCGGTTGACGAATATACCAATGAGTTCCTTATTCTCCAGTCCAGGTTAGACATTCGAGAAGAGTATGATATGACTGTGTCTCGCTACCTAAATGGCTTACGTTATGTCATCCGGGAGCAAGTAGAGCTTCATGACTTTCGAGACCTAGGAGAGATCTCCAGTCGGGCCTGACGTGTAGAAGCATCACTACAGAAAAAAACGTTCGACCCTCGGATTTCTGAGAGACTTCCTCACACAAACTCACCTAAGCCTTACAACCAGAGTCACCCTCCGGGGTCCCCTAGTGGCTCTACTCTGGCCCCTGCCTATACTAAAGGCAAATAGGTTGTAGGTTCCCGACACAACCCGGGAACCCTTCGGTATTTTAAGTGCATGGAACCGGGACACAAGTCCTCAGAGTGCCCTCGTAGGCAGTTTGCAGCTGTGGTTGAGTCCGAGGAAGATCAGGAACCTGAGTACGGGATCTTCCTTACGGACTCCCAACTAGATGCGAGCGTCGTGGACGAAATCGAAGTAGAAGGAGAGCATGCAGAGCACTTAGTTTGTGTCATGCAGTATAGTATCCTCACCCCCAAAATTTCCACAGATGAGTGGTTGAGACATAACATTTTTCATACAACCGCACGCATACATGGTCAATTTTGCTCCATCATTATTGATAGCGGGAGTATGAAAACTTTTGTGTCGCTGTGTATGGTAGAGAAGCTTAAACTTCAAACCGAACCTCTAGGAAAACCCTACAGTTTGTCTTGCCTCACTAGTTCCGTGACGATTCCAGTCACCCATCGGTGTTTAGTAGAGTTTTCCATAGGGGCATCCTACCAGGATTCCGTTTGGTGTCACGTTGCGACCATGGAGGTTTGTCACATCTTGTTAGGGCGACCATGGCAGTTTGATAAGCGCGTAGTTCATGACGGAGCAAAAAATTCTTACACTTTTGAACGTAATGGGCGCAAGATCGTCCTTCTTCCCCAAAAGAATGGACCATTGCCTAAGCCCTTGGATCATTCCCCAGCTAATGGCACCTCGACGTCTCTTGTTGCGGCAATTACCTTTCCTTCAGCCCACATGCTATTTTCTGACTCCCAATTCCAGAAAGAGATGAAGACAAGTGAAGTTTTCTATATTTTAGCCGGCCTTGATTCCAGTCGAGAGCCCACGGAGATTCCTAGCTTAGTGCGCCCCCTTATTTCCGGGTTTTCTTCTATTGTGCCCGATGAGCTGCCAGATCATCTTCCTCCCATGCGAGATATACAACATTGTATCGATCTTATACCTGGTGCTAGCCTACCTCACTTACAACATTATCATATAAGTCCTAAAGTGCACGAGGAGCTCCACCGTCAAGTCACCAATCTAATTAAAAAGGGTCATGTTAGGGAGAGTATGAGTCCCTGCGTCGTTCCTGCACTCTTCGTCCCTAAGAAGGATGAAACTTGGCGTATGTGTGTGGATTGTCGAGTCATCAACAAAATTACCAGTTAGTATCATTTTCTGATTCCTCGATTGGTCGACATGCTCGACATGCTCAGTGGGTCCAAGATTTTTTCCAAGATTGATCTCAAAAGCGGCTACCATACAATCCGGATCCGACCCGGGGATGAATGAAAGACTGCTTTCAAGACCAAAGAAGGACTCTACGAGTGGCTTGTGATGCCCTTCGGCCTCTCCAACGTCCCTAGTACCTTTATGCGACTCATGCATCAAGTTCTCCGCCCTTTAATGAGAATATGTATGGTTGTTTACTTCGATGACATCTTAATTTATAGCGACAACCCCGACCAACATCTTGTGCACTTGCGTCAGGTCCTTCAAATCCTTTTGGAGAACAAGCTTTACGTGAACCTTAAGAAGTGCGTATTTTTGACTGGTAGTTTGACCTTCTTAGGGTATATTATGTCGGCCAACGGAATTAAGGTTGATCCAGAAAAAATCCAAGCAGTTAGAGCATGGCCGAGTCCAAAGACTATCACTGAAGCCCGCAGTTTTCATGGATTAGATTCGTTTTATCGTCGGTTTATTAGAAATTTCAGCACTCTCATTTTACCTGTGACCGACTGTCTTAAAAAGGGTCATTTTATTTGGACGACCGAAGCAGAGCGTGCCTTTTCTCTTATTAAGGAAAAGTTGACTAGCGCTCTCGTGCTAGCACTTCCTGACTTCAAAAAAATCTTTGTGGTAGATTGCGACGCTTCAATTATTGGAATAGGAGCTGTTTTGAGTCAAGAGGGACGACCCGTCGCGTTTTTTAGTGAGAAGCTAAATGAGGCCAAAACTCGTTACTCCACCTCTGATCTAGAATTCTACGCCATCGTCCAAGCCCTTCGTCACTGACGTCACTATTTGATTCAACGTGAGTTCATCCTTAATACCGATCATGATGCACTTCGGCACTTGAACTCCCAGAAGGAGGTGCATAGGCATGTCAAATGGGCCGCCTTCCTTCAGGAGTACACCTTCCATTTACAGCATAAGCCGGGCGTTTCAAATAGAGTAGCAGATGCACTTAGCCGTAGGTCACACGTCTTAATCACCCTACAACCACATATCCTCGACTTAGATAAACAAAAGGGCCTCTATCCTTCCGACTCATATTTCGGTAAGATTTGGGACGAGTGTCAATTTAGTGGTATCGATCCCACCACATAATATATTTTAAGTGAGGGTTTTCTATTCAAAGGAGCTCGCCTTTGCATTTGTGAGGGGCCACTCAGGACGACCATACTAAGAGAACTTCATTCTTCTGGGTTAAGTGGTCATGTTGGACAAAATAAACTACTAGATCTCGCTAACTCCCGATTTTATTGGCCTAGAATGAGTGAGGATGTTGCCAATCTCGTTAGGACTTGCACAACCTGTCAATGTTTAAAGGACGCGCTCAAATACAGGCCTCTACACCCCTCTCTCCGTTCCCTGGCGCCCTTGGGATGAAGTCGCTATGAATTTTGTCGTAGGATTACCCCATACCAAGCGGAAAGTGGTTTCAATCTTTGTCGTGGTTGATCATTTTTCGAAAATGGCTCATTTTATTCCTTGTAGGAAAACGACCGATGCCACGCATGTTGTCGATCTTTTTTTTCGGGAGATGGTACGTTTACACGGGATTCTCCGCACTTTCACTTCCGACCGTGACACTCGATTTTTAATTTATTTTTGGAAAACTTTATGGGAAAAACTTGGAACCAAGCTTGAATTTAGTAGTTCCTATCACCCACAAACGGATGGGCAGACTGAGATAGTGAATCGAAGCTTGGGCGATTTTCTTAGATGCCTAGCGGGAGAGCATCCGAAACAATGAGATTTAGTTATACCGCAAGCAGAATTTGCTTATAACAGCTCAAAGAATCGTTCAACAACTAAATCCCCTTTTGAAGTAGTTTATGGCTACCCGTCCCGTTGTTACTCGATCGACATTCTCTTCCTTCTTTTGAACGAACTTTTTTTGATGCGCTAACATATATTGATCATTTTAAATCTTTGCATAAGTTGATTGCTAACAGTTTGCGAGCATCTTCTAAGAAATATAAGGTTGCGGCGGATAAACATTGCCGCGAGATGTATTTCTCAGAAGGAGATTGGGTTCTTGTTTTTTTTCAGGAAAGAGAGGTTTCCCGTGGGCACCTATCACAAGCTGCAATAAAGGCGTTTTTGGGCTATTTCAAATTAAAAAGTGTCTTGGCACAAATGCTTATCTTTTAGACTTACCCGCTGAGTTTGGAACCTCTCCTATCTTTAACATCGCTGACCATGTACCATTTTTTGGTGAACCTCCTGAAACCATCCCTGAACCTCCCACTTCCATACCATCTTCCACTCCACAACCAACTTTAGCCCCATCTACACTCACCATTGATGAGATTGAGCAGGTGTTGAATGTTCGTGAGTTTCAGACCGCTGCATGCATATCATGCGCTACCTCGTTTCATGGATGGGCGGGAATATATCAGACAGTTCATGGATAAGCGCTACCGAGCTTTGTCTTCTCTGACCTGATCTTGCTATTGCAGGTTTTTGCCAATTCTCAACGTGGTCGTGTCCTTTCAACCCCGGGGGAATTGATGCATCCATGCGCGGTCGCATCCTGATAAGCTATGCTCGATTGTGGTGTGTGTGATTTCTATCATGTTCGTTGTCGTCATTCGTCGTCTTATTATCACATGAGTGTTATCATCATATGTCGTTGTATCGCACTTTTTATTTTATGATAAGACTTGTTGGTTTGACCGGCTAGCATGCCCATTAATAAATAGGTCCGGTAGTAGGTGTTAGGATGTAGGCGCGATAATATTTTTACGTTAATTGCATGAAAATAACTCAAATCTGAATTTAACAATTCAGCTTGGAGTTGGGAGTTAGGAAATGAAGTTCCTTCTTAATTTCTCATCAAAACTTGGAGTTTTCATAACCCCCCTCTTGATTGCCCAACATTGAAACCCCCTCTTTACTACAACTCTGAATTTAAACTTGGAGTTTTCCTCAACCTGTTTGAACCCCCCCCCCCCCATTAAATCCTCTATTATAAAAATAATCGGGCCCCCCTTGAAACCGATGACTTGAAAAAGAAATAAACAGAAAGGGTTATCTCCTCTCTCGGTTTTTGTCCATCCCGCCTAGCCGCTTTCTGCTCCCTCCTGTTCCGACTCCGGCACCTAGGCGTCGAACGAACCCCGGTGAACCTCTTTCCTCCAGCCCCGGAGTGACCCCCCTCTGGCCCTAGCGGCGACAACGAATCCATCGGCCCTCGAAAGGACGGCCGACATCGACCTGCTTTCTCGTCTTTTCCCCGACCCACATGCAGTGTCGCTTCCTTCTCCGTCGCGGCCGACGCCTGGAACTCCAGAAACCAGAACCGCTCAGCTCCTTCTCCTCCTCAGTCACCGCCAGCAGCCACCCCGTCAGCCACCTCCAACTAAGCCGACCAGCCACCTCCTGCAGCCACCCCGGTCACCACCAACCCAAACCGACCAGCTTGCTGTCCCAAATACTTGTGAAAACTCCTCTTCCTGGGAAATCCTCGCAGGTATACCTTTCCGCTCCCCGCTGTTGTCTACTACTCATGCAATTAATTTAACTGATCGTGTTGTTAGCGCTTGCATTTTTATCGGCCTTTTTCTATCGTTATTTTCCTTTAAACTTGCACGAACTTTGCCGCTAAATTGAGCTGTCCGTTTGCGAAATAACTAAACTCACGATTGGAGCCCTTGCTAAGAGATCGAGCTGAATCGTCTTAAGTAGAGTATTAGTTTCGTTGTCCTCGCTCTCTCGGGAAGGGCGCTGCTAGGCCATTAGACTCGTATCGGGTTCATCAATTTGATATCAGAGGGTTTAGATTCACTCCCATTGTGAATCGAACGATCCGGTGTCCCTAAATTGTTTTCCTTTTAAAAAGAGTTGTTTCATAAAAAAAATATCAATCACATCTTTTACAAAAAAAGTGAACTTATTTTCTCTAAAAAAATATAATATATCTTTATTATTAATATTTAAACCAAAAAAAACTCTCAACTTTTTCTCAAAAAAAGGAGGGTAGAGCGGACAAACTCGAATCAAGCGTCGATGACTTAATCATCGCATGGGCAACCCTCATGCAAATGATGAAACACTCACACTCCAAGTGGGAGATGTTACCCAAGTCGTCAATGAGTTACGAACTTCTGTCATAACTTAGAAGCCGCTCGACACCTAGGATAAATCAGATCCACCACCACATCCTAGGAAGATGAACCTTTGCCCACCACCATTGGTCCCCAAAGCCCATCACGATGTGATACGAACGTCATGTTGGATGTAGGGATTTTTGAGGTCGAGTAGAGCCGAAGGATGCGTATATTGGTGCGAGCTTATGAAGCGTCCATGGATTGAAAACGGATGTCGTTGAATCGCCAAGTAGAGTATGTCACCCTTCGGCTTAAGGGCCCCGCACTAGTCTGGTGGGTCCAATTAGAGCGTACACGTTTCACCTTAGTTTTGGCCCCGATCACGACCTTAGTCGAATTTAAAAACTAGTTGCGGAAGCGATATGTTCCCTCAGATTTTCTCCAAAACTTATATCGCAAATTCCACAACTTACGACAGGATAAACTCCTCGTTGACATAACCAACGAGTTCCTTATTCTCCAGTGCAGGTTAGACATTCAAGAAGAGGATGATATGATTGTGTCTCGCTACCTAAATGGCTTACGTTATGTCATCCGGGAGCAAGTAAAGCTTCATGATTTTCGAGACATAGGGGAGATCTCCAGTCGGGCCCGACGTCTAGAAGCATCACTACAAGTCCTGCGAGATTCTCCGATAGTCGCATAGTCACCAAGTAAGGGGCGGGCTATAAATACCCCCCTCCTCTGGATTGACCTATAAATAGGACCCTAGTGGTACCAGGATTGATAATTTTGACTGAGCTTTTGGACACTTTCAAAGACTTGGGCCGTGAAATCTTGGTCATCCCCCTTGGTGACCACTCGTTTTTAGATACTCGACAAGTTAGTGTCTTCCTCGTACCATGCTCAATCATCTTTGGTTGTGGAGGGGAAGCTTCTCGTAAGCTTTCGAGTACGTGGTGAGACGTCCCTGCCACAACACTTGAGGTCCTCTAGTCCTCTCTTAGCCTCTTTGTCTTTGCCTCTTAATCCGTCAAACTCGATTGCCGGACCAGTGACCCTAGACTGCCTCGATCCAAAATTTTGAAAGATTTTTCCGACTTCAACAAATGTGAAAACATAAAAATTTACAAAATTTAGCAACAGTAAAATGATTTTTATTTAGTGTTGGGTAATTCATCTTTTAGCGGCTTGTCTTTATTTCCCAAGTATATACATATGTGCTTGATAGCATTTAGTCTTTGTATTTCTGCGCTTGCATAGGAATGAATGATTGGATTTTTATAATATTCCATTTATTTTATTCATGTTTGTCTTGTTTTCTCATTAATGTTTTCTAGTCGAGCATGGCCTAACCAAATGATCGGGCTGAGTTTTTGGGTCATTTTCTGAACAACTTGATAATACACAGGAGCTATGAGATTTATTAATGTATTTACTTGACATACTTACAATTCAATTTTATTCATATACTTTAGGCAATAGATTGATAAATATACTCTAAAAAATTATATACCATACTTTTTTTAATGTTTTTTACTTTTGAAAAATGTTGTAAAGGGATATTAGGACACATCCTTTTCAATCAATCAGAGATATCAATCGTAATATTATTGATGCATTTGATCGTCATGCTTGGAGTTACTTGTAGTATGCCTGCGTCTGGCTCAATAACAAAAGAGTTGAACAAAAATGTATTGTTTTAGCTCATTAGCGAACCCAAGTTTTGTTCATTGTTTTGGAGAAGAGTCGCCATCTTGTGCATGTGCGGGTAAATTACGCTATCATGTGTTGCGATGAATCCGAGAATTCACAACGGAGACAGATTCGCTCTAATCGAAACATCGAGATGAAAATTTGAGCGGAAGCATACCTGAATCCATGAGGATGGATTGTTGCGGTCATGGATCCATGTTGATACTTTGTGACCCATGGACCATAACCTATTTATAGGAAAACCTAATGCGACCGTTTTACATTTAAGCCCATCATATAAATGTAAACGACGTCTGGTATCCACACATTATTTGAACCGCCCAAATATGAAACATATTCGACCTGATTAATTAGATTACTTAAATTTGGGTCGATATTAATGACAACCCAGTAATGCGCAAAATTAACATATTTGACCCACATGATTATTAATTCTAACAATCTCCCATTTGTGCCAACATATGTTAAGTTTTTATTTGTGCATCACACGATAACCTTATGAGCTTAAAAATTACTGTCATTACCGAAAACATTTCATCCAATCTGGTTCATGACTATACACACAAAGAATCAAAGAGATCTCCTCTTCAATAATTATAGCTAGTCCCATCAATGGTCATATATATATATGTGCACAACCAATAACATAGATCAATTATGAATGTGTGACATGAAAATTACATGTAATGTGATTTTGACATGCCTATTTCCAATTGGTCGTACTTTAACTTTAGCAAGATCAAAACGATTAGATTCATAATGCAACAATAAATACTTTATTCTGCAAAATAATAATCATAAAAAATGTCTAAAACTATTTGCAAACTATTTGTTTTGGGTCTCCAGACTCGAAGTAATTTGGTTGCACCATATAGATTGTCTCATCAATGCCGTCATTGAGAAACGCCGTCTTAACATCCATCTGATGCAACTAAGGTCAAAATGCGCTATTAATGTCATAATAGTTCTGAAAGATTCTTTCGATGAAACCAGAGAAAAAGTCTTTGTATAATCAATGTCTTCCTTATGAGTGAATCGTTTAGCGACGAGACATGTCTTATATCTCTTAACATTATCCTTTGAATTCCTTTTGGTTTTAAATATTCATTCACAACCAATGAGTTTCACATATTTGGATAATTTGACAAAATCCCAGACGTCATTGTCCTTCATGAACTTCATCTCTTCCTTCATGACATCAATCCATTGTTGAGAATTAGAACTCTAAATTGTCTTATTGGGATTGACCGGATAATCGTCTAACATCCCTTGACCATCCTCGTGTTCTTGGAGAAAGATGATATAATCATCTGATATTTCCCTTCTTCTTTCTCTATTGGATCTCCTTAATGATAAAAGTTCCTGAGGCTATTGAGTTTGTTCATTTGGGACTGTATAAGGAAGCTTTTCAACAATATCTTGATCTAGATTTATTACTGGATCAATATCTGGAATGATATTCTAAGTATTGTCAATAACAACTATAAAAAGAGAAATAAATTACTCTTCAAGGCAAAATCTCTAATCATATCTTCCCCTCCAAACTCAACAACTTCAAAGAACCGCCATTTCCAGTT
>CM077149.1:133585170-133631992 GCA_039583875.1 Platanthera guangdongensis | reverse complement strand
CCTTGGGGGTTGCTCGCCAATCGCAGTCGCCGTCATCATCTTCACTTTAAACTTGGTGTTCGCCTCCATCGCCATCATTCATCTTCAACTTTAACAGTGGTGGGCCGTTGCCGCAATCAATCCTCCCCGCTCAAAATAACTTCACTCACCGATGAGTTGGCATGGCGGTGCCTGCGTCGAAGAACATCATCCAAAAGAACCATCGCCGAGTCTGGAAATCCAAGGGTCACCGGAGACGGGCGAGCACACCATCGTATCACATAAAGTGATTACCACCGCTTGGAGATTTGAGCAAAACACCAAATGTGAACTGTCTAGCAAAAGATTGTCCTGGGGAAACTGGGAAAAGCATTAGGCAAATAAAGAGGACACATTTCTTCATCAACAGTCACGTACCTCCGTTGGAGACCAATGGAGAGAACGATCCAAGAACAAGCTCACCCCCCAACCCAAATGAAAATATAGTGGCACCAAACGTAGAGTTAGATATTTCAAAGGTGGAAAAACACAATGCGTGAAAGTGGAAACATTTAAACTAGGGAATACCCCATTCAGTGTTAACTTCAACAAATATGTGTTTCTCCTAACTGATTAAAATCCGAAAAGTTCTAACTCGCCGACTCGCCAATGTTTCTATAGTGCCCGTAGGCATCCGTTCAGGACGAGTCGCACCAAGACTAAACCGAAAACCTTATAGGGAGATGCCCTCTTATGTAAGTTAGCGATATATTGATAAGAAGACATGTGTGTGACTAGCGCTTCTTACTGTGCTTATGTAAAATAAAAGCGTGAGAGGCAAAATACTATTGCAGGCAGACTTGAATGTAAAATAGCGATACAGAACTACTTGAGAGATGAACCAAGGGAAACTAGATATGGGGGCGCCAATGGAAAGTAATAGGTGGCACTAGCGGGAACTACATATGTGGCACCAACCCAATGAGATCTGGTGGTACAACAGAATGCGATCCGGTGGAAACAAAAGATGGCCACATCATTAACGTACTCTCAGAGATTTGGTTAGTTTCAGAAAGTCGAGTGGATACAAATTAATGAGACATTCATCATGACCAAACACGAAATCTGTTATCACACTACAAGACATGTCCCAAGGAGGGTCCAACATGGATGGTAAAATAACATAACTCAAATCAGGAAAAATAAAATTCAAGTCCGAAAGGATCCGCTGGTCGGGTCAACATATCAGGAGGGAGAGTCGGTAAAGCTAAAACCGGGAGAGAGTTAAGATCGCATTTAAATTCACGCAACGGAGTTAGCATCAGGGGACGCTCATCCGTGTCTACTTCTGTGTCGTCTTCCAAAAATATAACTCTCTCGCTAGGACATTCTTCCAACTCATAAATCACGACATCAGTAGCAGTACAGATCTCAGGAATGGGAGCATCGATAGATTCCGGAGGAGGGGCTAAGTCATGCCCATGTCAAAATACGGATTTATCGTCCAAGTAAAATCCTCCATGTGCAAGCCATCAAATCAAACGAAAAATCAAACAGAAGATTTTCCCTCACAGAAAACTCAACTGGTCGTCATCACCAAACTCACGATCAGAGAAAACATTCGTCACAGGGTGACTCTATCACTCACTAGAAACTTCACTCAAACAGACTCAGTAATGGTTTCAGAAACATCGACGAAGGGAAGTGGAGATGATTCCTCGGGGGAGAAATCCTCATCTAGGTCACTAGGGTAACCAATCTCTTCAACGTCAATACAATCGTCAGTAATATCAGCCTCGCCCTCGGTGACGGGCACAGTCTTAGACACTACCGCAGACTCATCAGGAGAGTCAACGACTAGATCAGGCAGCTCAGGAGGAGACTCAAAAAGAACTACGGGCGTATTCGGAATAGGACGCACAATAGAGCCAAGATCAGATACCCACTAAACTCACATGTCGTAATCATTTGTCTGCTCCTACAGATAGGACTACTCTCACCATGCGGCTCATGGAAGTCCTAGCAGTCGCTTGTACAGAACTAGGGATAGGGGACCTCACCTTTTCCTTTCCTTCATAGGTGGGTGCATGTATGTTATGGGTAGCTCTACCAACCTGGGGAAGGGTCTATACTGAGGGACTGTGTCACTCCAATCATCAGATATGGGTCTAGTGCCCTGGCGTAACGTAGTCACTTCATCAAACATCCATGCAGGAGCATACTGATCGGTGAGGAGGCTCTTCATGATCGGCCAGCCTATAGAAGACCCAATACGTCTTTCCTCGTTGAACCAAAAGTCTGGGCTCGACCCACTAACTGCTTGCTTGCCACTGGGACCTTGTGGAGGTCCCATAGACAAAGACACTCGAAATAACGTTCCATCCCAACAACCCAATTAAGGAAGATCTGAGGACCTCCCAATCCATCGTAGGTGGGTGCAACATTCCTAGATGACCTAAAAACATTAACTTCTCGCTCAGGGCGACAGTTCAGATGATAGTGGGGTTGACTAGGGGGTGGTGTGTTGCCGCTTGGTTAGCCTTTAGTTGCCTAAACAAGTCCTTACTCTCATCCATTATAGGTGAATGAACATGTTTCCTAACATTCGACATGGATCCAGAATATTTGAATCGGGAAACGTTAACATCATGGGCATTTTAGTGGTGACGGGACAGAAAATTTTCTACTCGAATCTGGTGCACATGCGCAATGGAATAATGACTATGATCCTATATAATTATAATAGATGGAATTGTTCTCGCTAAACCACTAAGGCAATGAATAATGTTTTTGTATTTTCTTGCTCAAAAAAATATGAGGTTGATTAAAATATTTTTTTTTTTAAAATTTGACTGAAAAATAAGAAATTTACACAGCTATTGGCAGACCACAAATATATTTTTTTTGGTTAAATTTTCAAATAAACGAACTAGAAACATACGTGCCGACGTGCAAATAAAAGGGGGAGGGTGTCAATTAAGAAATTGACGTGAACCTCCCTCTGATACCAAATTGATGTAGGCTACGGTGTTTGGCGCTATAACGACAAAGGGAGTAACACGTACGCCTCTCTATTTCCACTATTACGCTCACACAATAACTAAACGCAGCACACCCACGAACAACGTTATCAACTATCGCTAACATACGGTAGCCACGCCGATTAAAGATCGAACAAACGACTAGAGGCCGATGTTCTCTCAAGCTAAAAGGACCAATCTTGGGTCCGACCGAGCGATGGTTGTACCAAAAGAGATCTACCGAAAGGTTCGGTTCGGAAATGGTAGATCTCCCCCAACAAAACGAAAGCGAGGCTCGCCAAACCTCTCGGAAAATTAAACAATTAGAAAGAACAACACATGCGATCGGAAAGATAAGCACGAACGAAAAACGATTCCAAAGTAACGCAAAGGTATTCCACCAATTAAAAATCTAAAGAGATAAGAATCACACAAGAGGTAGAAGATCTCGTTACCCAACCAGAATAGATGATTCCGGTTCACTTTCAAGGATCGTTCTTCCACGACTCCGCCGGAGTGTTGCCGGATGGAGAGAAAGTTGTCCGCTTCCTTTGCTTCACGCCGGAGGAGGGAAGAGGAGGGAGGCCAAGCAAGAAGAGGGGAGAGGAAGGGCGGCCGGCGGCCAAGAGGAAGGGAGGAAGAGGGGCCGAATTTTGCCTAAGGGGAAAAGAAAGTTGAGGGGGAAATTCAAATTTTGAATTCAAGTCTTAATTTTTTCATTCTCTAAGTAAAACCATGAAAGTCCATGCCTATATATAGGCTTACAAGATGCATAGGCTATGTGCAGCCCACTAAATAAAAATAAATCAACACATAAAATACTTAAACATTACATGATAAAAATAAAAATGCAAATAAAAATAAACTAAATAATATTTAAAAGCCTTCATCTCATGTAGCTCCACATCATGTAGTCATCATCTTCAACATGAAGGAGAACGCCGTCGTCGCCGTCATCATCATCTTCAACTTTAACACGTTGGGGGTTGCCGCCATCGCCATCGCCGTCGCCATCATCATCTTCAACTTTAACTTGGGGGTTGCCGCCATCCCCGTCGCCGTTATCATCTTCAACTTTAACTTGGGGGTTGCCGCCATCGCCGTCGCCGTCATCGCCGTCGCCGTCATCATCTTCAACTTTAACTTGGGTGTTGCCTCCATCGCCATCATCATCTTCAACTTTAACACGTTGGGGGTTGCCGCCATCAACTACCTCACAGCCCCCAACGGTAATACGAGCATCTCCGAGGTAAAACAGACCCCTTGCATGCGCCACTGGAACTCCTCCACCTTATGAGAACTTGCCAACGTCCAGCCATTAGCAATTGCGACATTAAACATAGGAATAGGGGTGAGCTTACATTGCAACCTTGCGGCGGCGTGGACATCGATGAAATTGTGAGTGCTCCCCGAGTCGATGAGGATGCTAATAGGCTTCCCTTGGTACGATGCAATGACCCGCATGGTGTGGAAGTGTGTCAACCCCGTTAACACGTGGAAGGAGACCTGCGGCACGGCGCCTCCGGAGGTTTCCTTCGCCGCAATACAGAGGTCCTTGGGTTCCTCAGTGTTGAACTCTACGCCCCCGTCCTCCAACAGAGGGCCATCATCCTCGTCGGGAATGAGCTCCAACGTATAAGATTGTTGCTTGTCCGCACACCGATCTCCTGGTGTAAATTTGCTGTCACACCAAAAGCATAGGCCTTTACTCCACTTCTCCTCCATCTCTCGTTGGGTCAAGCGCGGGTGGTTGCGACGGGCCGACAACGGGGCTGGAGAGTTGCCCGGGTGGTTGGGCTGCGTCGGCCAGTTGAATGGGGCGTGTGGCCGCTCACGGCTAGGTCCCCCCCAACCCGAGTTGTCCCTGCTTCCCCGCCGATGCGTTGCGGCGAGTTGATTTTCCTGCAATCAGGCCAAGGAGCAAACTTCCCGCAACGTTTTGGGCTGAAACATGCGCACTGAGAACTCAATTTCGGCCTTGAGGCCGGCCAAGAACAAACTGATAGCATAGTCTTCAGAGATATTGACCCTGTGGAAGAGAACGTCGAACGCATCCACATACGACTGCACCCCCCGGTCTCCCGCAAATTCTTCAACTCCCTCATGGGGTCGTCCATTAAGAGCGAACCAAGCCGCCCCGCAATAGCTTGCGCGTACTCCTCCCAGTGCGGCCCTTGGCGCGTAATACGAGCTTTCATGTAAGCTTGATGCCAAAAGAGCGCCTTCCCCTCCACATGGGCTGAAGCAATCTTCACCCGCGCTGATCCTCCGACGTGCCATCAATATCAAAAAACTGCTCACACCTATAGATCCAGTCCATGACCGCCTCCCCCGAAAATCGCGGGAACTCCAGCCGGGAGAAGCGAGTGGTCAGCGGCCCGGCGGAGCTGTGATGGTGGGGAGAATCCGCGGCGGAGCCCGGCGAGCCGGCGCCCCCCGGACGACCGCTCTGCGCGGCCTCGCAGAACACCCGAAGCTGCTCGGTGAGGGCTTGGATGGACTGCACCATGCCGTCCTGCGTGCGCGCCATGGCTTCCTGCGATGCCTTAAACGCCTCCACATCATTCACCAGGTCCTTCGACGGCGCCATCCGAAGGAGTGCCAGTGGTCTGGCTCTGATACCAGTGAAGAGTCCTCCTTGGAACCGGGAAACAAACCTGCAGCAGCTTACCAAAAAACAGAGCACCAAGTAGAAAACAGAGCACCCAACTGCAATATCTCACTAGGAAAACAGAGCACACAAACGCAGATACAAACACCACCTAAGAGACAAGCTCTGAATAGTGAAGACAATTCCGGTGAAGTTCCCAGCAGCAGCCGGTCTCCTCCTCCAGATATCACACAAAAAGCATATCTCCAAACCCCATCTCCAAGCTATTTATACGTCATAGCCCGAGAGATTACAACCACTAAACGTACTTAACATAAACATATTAAACATTAACACATCCTTAACACAGCACCCAAAATAACCCATCAACCCGGTCCACCCGGCACGTAACACTAGGGATCTTCCTTTACACACCTTTAATGGAAGAGAAGAACAGTAGATGTATTAATCATGCATGCACTGGAAGGAGATTACAAACATACATTCCACAATCCAGCCCTAAGGAGATGGCTCCTGAACAGGCGGACAAAAGCAGGCAGCCAGAATGCTCCTGACGGCTGAGAACAACAAAAAACTCCACACACATAACATACCCTAATACTCCCTCCCACAATGCCTTATATACCTGGCACAAGCATGACTTAAATACCCCCCAAAATATAATAATTACTGCTCACAAAAGACACAAAAAGAACGCATCAACCACCCTCTCCTCCACCACATCCTTGTCCTCAAGGATGAAAATCAGGGAACCTCTTCCGAAGCTGCCAGAGGTCCTCCCAAGTTGCCTCCTCCGCCGTCCCTTGAGCCCGCTGGATCAACCACTGAGTCACTGCTCTTCCGTCACGAGGAACGATGCGACGATTCAACACGACCACCGGCTCCACCATGGCTTGGCCCTCACTGTTAACTGCCGATGGAAAGGGGAGTACCTGTGAAGGTGGATCCCCATGATGCTCTCGAAGCTGCGAGATATGAAAGGTGTGATGGATCTTCGCTTCCTCCGGAAGGTTCAACCGGTAGGCCACGGCCCCAATCCGTTCCACCACCCGAAATGCCCCAAAGAACTTAGGTGAGAGCTTGTGACAGCCCCTCGGTCGAACGGACGTCTGTCTGTAGGGTTGTAAGCGCACATACACCCACGAGCCCACCTCTAGCACCCTTTCCCGCCGCTGTTTATCCGCCAACATTTTCATGCGATTCTGAGCGGCCGCCAAATTCACCCTTAAAAGCTGTATGACTTGCTCCCGTGCCGCTAACGAACGGTCCACTGCCTCCACCCCCGTCAATCCCGGGTCATAAGCCACATGTAGGGGCGGTGCTTGCCCATAGACCACCTCATAAGGTGTCATTTTGATGGCGCTTTGGTACGTAGTGTTATACCACCATTTGGCGAGCGGTAACCAATGAGCCCAATTCTTTGGCCTCTCCCAACACATACATCGTAAATAGTTCTCCAAGCAACGGTTCACCACCTTGGTTTGGCCGTCGGATTGAGGGTGGTACGCTGTGGACAGCCTGAGCTTGACCTGTAACACCCGAAAGAGCTCGCGCCAAAATTGGCCGACAAAGGTGGGGCCCCGATCACTAACGATCGACTCGGGTAACCCTTGCAACCGAAAAATAGAATCCAAAAAGATCTGCGCCACACTTTCGGCGGTATACAGATGGGCCAACGCAATAAAGCGTGCCTGCTTGCTAAGGCGGTCAACCACCACCAAGACCGTCGTCTTCCTGTGACTCTTGGACAGCCCCTCCACAAAATCTAGTGAAATCTCTTGCCAAATTCTCTCCGTTATTGGTAGGGGCTGAAGTAACCCCATGGCCTTCTGATTATCCGGTTTACACTGTTGGCACACAGTGCAACGCTGCACATAGTCATAGACCTCCACCTTCATTTTCTTCCAAAAATATATCCTCTTCAAGCGTTGGTACGTGGCCGTGATGCCCGAGTGACCCCCCAAGTGCTTTCATGGTACATTTTCAACAACTTTAGTTTGATAGCAGCATCTTCGCCAACGACAAACCTCCCCTTCTGCTTCAACAACCCTCTCTCCCATTGATACTTGGGGTGACTAGTGCTGTCCACCACTTTTTGTGTGATAATATGTTGTAGTTTCGGGTCACGTTGCCACGATTCCTTGAGTTCCCTTATGAAGTTTGAGGTGATCGTGACGATGGCGCATAATTCCACTTCCTCCTCTCCCTCCCGTCGTGATAAGGCGATGCACACAAGTTTTCCTTCCCTTGTTTGTACTAGATAGAGTAACATAGCCCAATAGTTTTGAGAAATACTTTTGTTGTGCCGGTGTCGCCAACTTTTGGTTGGAAAGAAACTTCAAGCTTTGCTGGTCCGTGCGAATGGTGAAGGGCCCGATAATCAAGTAATGCCGCAATGTTGTACCGCTAGGACCACAACCAAGTGTTCCTTTTCATAGATGGAAAGCATCACATTTTTCTTGCCTAACGCCTTGCTGAAATAGGCTATGGGTCGGCCATGTTGTAGGAGAACCGCGCCAATGCCCTTCTCGGACGCATCAGATTCCACCACAAATGCCTTGGTGAAGTCCGTCAAGCATAGCACCGACGGTTGGGAGACGGCCGTCTTGAGTTGGATGAACGCTTGTTCGGCCTCTGGTGTCCATTGTAGGCGGGCTGATTTCAGCAGGTCCGTCAACGGCCTCGCAAGGCTGCCGTATCCTTGAATGAACCGGCGATAGTACCCGGTGAGGCCCAAAAAACCCCGCACCTGCTTGATCGTCTTGGGAACCGGCCACTCCAACATAGCTCGCACCTTCTTCGGATCAGTGGCCACTCCTCCGTGGGATAAGATATGGCCGAGGTAATGAATCTGCCGTTGTCCTAAGCTACATTTACTCCTCTTTAGAAACAAGCTATGGTGGTGAAGTGTCGCCAGGGTCAAAGTGATATGCTCCAGATGTTCCTGCCAGGATGAACTAAAAATCAAGATGTCATCAAAAAAAACTAAAATGAACTTCCTGAGTTGGTGCTTGAAAATCTTGTTCATCAAACTTTGAAAGGTCGACGACGCGTTGGTCAAACCGAACGACATGACCAAAAACTCGTAGTGTCCCTGATGTGTCCTAAATGTCGTCTTGTACACATCTTCCTCCGCCATTCGGACTTGATGATAGCCGACACGCATGTCCAGCTTTGAGAAAAAACAGCCCCGTGTAATTCGTCGATGAGTTCCTCAATGAGAGGAATGAGAAACTTGTCCTTCACCGTTTGCATATTGAGCTGACGATAATCGATACAGAGTCGCCACGACCCATCTCCTTTCGGCACCAACACCACCGGTGAAGCATAAAGGGCTGTTACTTGCGCTCTGTTTGGGACAGCTCTGGCGGATTGAAAAGCTGCTGTCCGGATAGAGCTGTTTTAAAATAGATTTCTGGGGAGCAGTTTTGAAAAGCTGCAGAGTGTTTGGGTATTCTGTGCAGAAGTGCGCTCGGAATCGCCCGAGGAAGGACGTCGGGGGCTCGGAATCGCCGGAGGAAGGCCGTCAGGGGCTCAGAATCGCCGGAGGAAGGCCGTCCGACCTCTAAGCATGTTCCATCTGAAGAAACCATTAGATTTCCAAAACCTGTGAGAGAGAAAGCTATTTTGCAAGAGCAGAAGCTTGGGGGAGGGAGATTTCTGAAAAGCTGCAAAACAGCTCTGGCGGATTGAAAAGCTCTTCACAGGGAGCTGTCCCAAACACATATAAAACAGCTCTGGCGGCTGGAATAGAGATTTTCCAGCCGCCAGAGCTGCTCCAAACAGACCCTTGGTCGGATGATTCCAACTTGCAACATTTCGTTTACCAGCTTTTCTATCTCGTCTTTTTGTAATGACGGATAGCGGTATGGTTGCAGATTGATGTCGTCGTGTCCCTCGGCTAAGGGAATCTTGTGCGCATGGTCCCGGTGCGGGGGCAGCCCTGTCGGCTCCCGAAAGATATCCACGAATTGCGCCAACACCTCCTCCAGGCCGCAAGTGTCCTCATTTAGCTGCGCGCCTCAAACTGGTTCCCCAAGGCGGTCTCCCTCCCTGGTAGTGAGGAAAAGCTGTTCCGCCCATGGCAGTGATGGTCTGCCGGCCTCCCCGTGCTCAGCCGAGTGCCCAAGCGCTGTAGCCTCCCCCGCAAATGCTGCATTAACCTGGTACAGGGTACAAAATGACAGCATGTTCAAGTTACCCTCTTTAGCAATCACTTTCTCCGAGCCGTGTTGTGTTATCCAAGTGTCGGCTGCCGTCTTAGTGCCCCGCAAAGAGACTTTCCGTCCTTGGTTGGTGAAATCCATATGAAGATTGCCGAAGTCCCAATGAATGACCCCCAATGTGCTTAACCATTGCACGCCTAACACTGCGTCACAACCCCCAAGTGGTAACACAAACATGTCGGTGGTAAAAAACACCCCTTGCATTCGCCAAGTAAAACCGGCCACTTTATTGGAGCTCGAAACACGCCTTCCATCCGCAATGGCGACATTGAAGGTAGGAATCAATGTCAAAGGGCAGTGCAGACGCCGAGCTGCTCCCTCGTCCACAAAATTGTGGGTACTCCCCGAGTTGATGAGAACGCGAATGGTCTGTCCTTGATGCGAAGCTGTAACCTTCATGGTGTGATATTGGGTGACCCCCATCAAGGCGTGCACCGATAAATGTGGAAGCTCCTCCGTCGCGCCCTGGTCAAGTGGGGCCTCGGCCGCGTCTTCAGCCCCCGAGTTCGGGTCACCATCGTCATCATCCAAAATGAGTTCCAAGGCGTATGATTTCCCCCGCGCCGCACAACGGTGGTCGGCCGTGTACTTGGTATCACACCAAAAGCAAAGGCCCTTGGCCTGCGTGTCTGCCATTTCCGCTGCCGTCAAGCGTCGATGGTTTGTGGCAGTGTTGCCCGGTTGCGACACCGGGATTCGGGTCGAAAGCGGCTTGGGCAACGTCACCCGCCGTTCGAAGGCCCGCTTGTCTCCGTCGATCCGACGACACTTCGCCGTTGAGACGAGGCTGTCCGTCGTTCCTCCATCCGTGCGAGGGCAAAGACATCCTGCAAGGTTTTTGGTTGGAACATGCGGATGGCATACTCGATGTCGTCCCGGAGGCCGGCGAGGCAAAGACTCATCGCATTAGCTTCAGTGATGTTCACCCGGTGGAGCAAGACATCAAATTCATCTAAGAAGGCCTGAACCATCCCCCTCTGCTTCAAATTCTTGAGTTCGGCCAGGGGGTCGTCAAAGAGGACCGAACCAAAACGTTGAGCCAAAGCGTGAATGTATTCGTCCCAGGTCGGCCAATGGCTGGTCAGACGGGACTTCATGAAGGCTTGGTGCCAATATAAAACCTTGCCCTCCACATGTGCAACAACTATCTTCACCTTGAAGTCATCCGACGTTTCATCCAGTTCAAAAAACTGTTCCGCCTTGTAAATCCACTCCTGTAAGTCGTCAACATAGAAGCGCGGAAGCTCAAAACGGTGTAAACAGCTGTTGATGTGAGACTTATGTGCCGGAAGGCGGTACCCCTCAGCATTGGTGGTGCGGCCGACGGAGTCACTAGCGCTGTCCGATCTTGTGGGGAGCAGCTGCGTCATCATCGTACGAAGCTCCTCCATCGTGCGACCTTGTCTTTCCGATTGCGCGGTGAGGGTGTGGACGGAGGTGGCCAACGCCACGTGTTCCTGGCGAAGAAGCTCCAGGTCCGACGTCGATGTGCTGGAACGGGTATTGTCGGAGACCAGCATGGTTGATCCTACCCGCGGTGGTTCTGATACCAGTGATACAACTAGAATACAAAGGAGCAACTAGGGATCTTCCTTTACACACCTTTAATGGAAGAAAAGAACAATAGATGTATTAATCATGCACTGGAAGGAGATTACAAACATACATTCCACAATCCAGCCCTAAGGAGATGGCTCCTGAATAGGCAAACAAAAGCAGGCAGCCGGAATGCTCCTGAAGGCTGAGAACAACAAAAAACTCCACACACATAACATACCCTAATACTCCCTCCCACAATGCCTTCTATACCTGGCACAAGCATGACTAAAATACCCCCCCCTCCCCTCCAAAAAAAAAACATAATAATTACTGCTCACAAAAAGACACAAAAAGAACGCATCAGAGGCCTTGCGCAGTTGGGTAATCTGAGGATCTTCTGTTTTCATTCTCACTGTATGTGAGCTTTGTCTACTTGTTTAATAATTTATTGTTTGATTGATTGTTGTTTAATGATGTAGCCATCGATCGATGCATAATGTTATGGTGATTCTACATTTATTACTAAAAAAAAAGAAATAATAATGCTTCTTTGGTTGAAGCTTTAATATTCTATAGAGTAGTTGAAAAAATTGTAAAAATGACTTATGAAGCAATTTCGTGACCCCATTAAAGATAGTCACATGTTTTTGTGCATTTCAGTGTTGATTTGCATCAGGAATCCATGTTTTTGTGCATTTCAGTAGTTAGTAGTAATATGTGAAAGAAATCACCACTTCCTGTTCTTGCTAAGAGAGGGAAATTTTTATGTTTCCTTGGTCTTCAAGATATATTATATTTTCTTTTGTATCTGACATTAAAGGCACAGGCAATATTTTAACACCTCCTTAAGTTGGAGCCAAAGAAATTGAAGTACATCTCATGAATAATGCTCTCCCCTTGTGATAATAGAAACAAAAGGATCTACTTTGCATCAATGAATGCCAAACTATTGTAATGTGCTAAAAAATTGTTGTAAACCATGCTCAGGATGAATGTTGAAGCCATATAATGGTTTATTAAATTTTCACACCAACCATGCGTCTTCCAATGAGCAAAAAACCCAAGTTGCTCAATACAGACCTCTTTCTCAAGGTGTTCATGGAGAAATGTATTAATTACAACCAATTTAGCTAAGAACTAATGAATTGATACAGGTGGAGTTATATTCTGATGGTGATCGATTACTCTTCTTTTATGCAATTTTTCATTTTCTACATTTTGAATTGTTGGACGGACGATCGGAGCACGCGATTGCAACCAACTTGTTTTTTCCTATTTCTATGCATTTTCTTTTATTTTTTTGAGCTTTATTTGGGAGTTAGGTTAAAATTATTCGATAAGGTGATTAGGGCCATCACATACACTTAAACTAAACTCAATATTGGTATGAGCGAGTTTGATTAAAACTATTTGATTAGGCAATTAGGGCCATCCAATACACTTAAACAAAACCCATTATTTATATCCCCTTTTAGTCACCAGTTAGAGCATCGAGTATTACGACTTCAAAAATTGATAGCCGCTCGGTCCCTTCCCCTCAGTGCAATGCCGAGGGCCTCATATGGTTTTGATACCGCAACCTACTACCTTGAGGGGTGCTGACACCCTATCTACCTCTGCTCTTGCCTCTGGCGAGTCTCCTCTGTTCCCCAGCCTGACAGCCTTTGTTTCCGGTGGCGAGTCCATCTCCGGCTAGGCCTGCTAGTGGTGCGATTCGGTGCGGTTTGAGCCCAAATTGAAACCGCACTGCAGGGGTGCGGTTTTTAACCGACCAAAACAACCCTGAACCAAAAGTATGTTGTACGATTTTGATTTGGTGCGATTTGCGGTTGGTTTTTGCAGTGCAGTTTCAGTTTTTAGCATTTTTTGTCCCTTCTTTAATTTGGGCAAGGTTCTTTTGTAATTTGATTATTTTAATCCTAGCTAAATCTCTTGTAGGTTATTTTCTGTTGGGTTTTGATAATTAACTCTAAATAAATCAGTAGAAACAATAACCATAACGTTCAATAATTTACCCTAAATTATAATTAAAAAAAATAAAAGATGCGGCCAAATTTATTGCAGATTTTGATTCCCAATTCCCAAACCAAATTAATTCTGGATCATTTTGTCATTTCCACGGATGTAGGAAAGTTATACTTTCACAAGGCAACAAACAACAAGGTGCAGTTTGGAGTCTGAACGGAGTCAACAACAACAAAAAACCAATAATGACAACAAGCAGCAAGGTGTGACTATTACCTTGGAGACTTGGAGGAAACCGATTGACCGAAGGAACTGGACAAACGAAGAATACAAGCAGTACTGCCAGTCGGCCTGGACGCACAAAGAAGGCAAGCAATCATCAGTCATGAGTTGGTGGCTCGACATGGGGAGAATCAAACCCATGACCTCCTTGTCATGGGGCAATTTAAAAAAAAAACTAAATTGATGACAACCAGGAAGCGATAACGCAGACAAACAAGGTAAGGGCTGGTAACTGAGACTTAAAACAATGTTCTGAGGTCTATTTAATATTGGCTCGGGTAACAAAAACATAATTGAAATAGGCTCTGCACAATGAAGGTGTAGAGGTAGGGAGTTGTTGAGGGGTGGTTAGAATTGGAGTGAGTGGTCAACTGGAGGTAGGAGGAGGCCGGATTGCCGACTATGGGTGGTAGAAGGCCGGATGAAGGCAACAAGGAACGCACTAGTGCAATCCAGGCGCATTTGCGGAGTTAGATCATCGATCCGAGCACGCCATATATGGTAAGTCGCCAATCAGTCCCGAACGGTTCAAAAACTTATCCTCCACTGCAGGTCTACGTTTTCGCTACACATCATTTTCCCCGACTTGAAAGAATTCATCTCCCGATGAATAGAGATTGAAATTCTCTCGATGTATGCTAAGTAAGACTCGATGATGTACACCAGAGGTCGTCCAAGTGTCGTCACTGGGAAAGTATCCTCGCCATTCAACTCCCCCCGACTGAAAACTATCAAGTTCTGCTGCAAGTATCCAGGTTTCATCAGCGTATGTAGTAGGAACACACTGGTGGAATCTGATCTCCGTAATGCTCTCAGGCCTCAGCGCTCTACTCACGAGTGGTGGATCCCAGTGCGATCGGCGGAGCCGTAGGTGGAACCAAAGAAGACGGTTTTTTAAGTGTGTGAGTGTCAGAAATGGTTGAACTTTGGTGGCTACCAAAAATGGGTGGACTATGAGGGTGGTAAGGCAACAAAAGTGGAGGTGTGGGTGGTTGGGAGTCCCCATTGCTTGGGTTCACATATCCATGAGGCTCATGGTATGACGTCAAATCTTCAACATTAAATACCGGGTGGATACCCATACTTGCAGGGATATCAAGATTCGGGGTGTTCACGAACCAAATCGAACCGAATAACTCTTCAATCGAATCCAAATTTGACAAAGAATGCAGAAATTCAGATTCGGATTTGGATTCGATCGAATATTCGGTGTCGGATTCAGATTTGTCATGAAATATTGGATTTGACTTTGGGTTCGAATTCAGATTCGAATTTTATAATATTTAATTTAATATAATATTAAAATGTAACATTATTTAATATTTATTTACATATATTAATTTTTTTAATATATATTCCAGTATTCGCGAATCCTCAGAATAGGGAGAAAATTATTCAGATTCGGATTTGAAAACTATTCGAATATGGAATTCAGATTCGAATTCGAAAAATAGGAATTTTAATCGAATTTTCACGAATCGAATCCCGAATTATTCGCGAACTATACTATTTGTGAACAACTCTAATTAAGATCATAGTTATTTGCTTCGATCCGTCTCATGATTATATAGGGATCCATTCGCCTAACGTTCAAACTTTTAGCAAGCTTCACATGGAGTCTCACAACGAGGATTTTCACCATCACCTGCTCAACTTCATGAATTGCCTACCCTTGTCGATGACCATCCACTTGTGATTTATAGAATTTATTACCAATATTGATTTTCTGTCCGACCGACTCATGACATACATGCAAACGATGAACAAACAACTCAAAATGCACATGCAAATGATGAAGAATCGACTCAATAGATTCATGCAAATAATGCAAATGAAACATGACAGACATACCATGCTTTCCATGAGGCAATTTGATAATGAACTGAAAATTTACAAAATAAGGTGGTCTATCAGGAGGCTATCCTGGTTGGGTGTAGAAGAACTCATTAAGTGTGCGACGAGTGTTCAGGTGGCCGGGTGAGACATCGACACTCAAAACGAGCTCGTAAAGAGCCGAATGTCTCTCAGGGAATGTGACGTATCAGGGGGCTTAGCCGGAGGTATGTATAAAAATTCACTGCGAATGCGACGGTCATCTGAGTGGGTATCAGCGACACCGACGATAGGTTGTGACTCAGGAATGTGGTGAGTGCCCCTGACAAGAAATAACTTGTTTGGTGGGTCAGCAGGTGGTGCGTCATAAAACTAATCGAGAGTGCGATGTGTCACAATACAAGATCCCAAAATATCAGGGGCATGCTCACGTTTACTCGAGAAAAGCCCTAAATATTTGATGCTTCACACAATATCCATCCTCTGGGGCAAAACCAGAGACGATAATGGAAGAGATGTCAATAAATCGATACTCATACGTGAGTAGCTCACCTGAGTCTCATCTTCACCGGGATGCAACAGATCATCGGGAGGCTCAACAGGGGGTTCATCATAGAACTTGTCACTAGGGTCATGTTGTTCCAGATGAGTTCCCTCGTAAGGGGGGTAGTGTCCCCGTGAGCGGGTGACATAGTCACTACGAGCTCAACCCCTGGCTCTGGGCTCCCGGTCGTGATATGACTCAGAGCAATTACAATGGAAGAGGGAGATAGACCTACTCTCAAGAATGGATCTGTTGGCGTGATGTCAAGAAATAAATCTAGGGTAGGGGTGTTAACTATCCCATGACATAGTAGAAGAGGGGGGCGCAGGTGAGGGACACAACACTATAGACTTCATAGATCGTTCTGACTCACTCTCAGTCGGGGTCACAAGAGACTGGTCAGAAACAAGTGACAGACCACTCATCAGACTACATACCTCATTGGGTTGAGACAAATCCATATCAGATGTCATTTCGATCATGTTTGACGGAATAATGGTAGGCAAAGTGGTGACCTCAGTGTGGGAAGGACTCATACTGTGGAGGTCAAGGTGAGAATCCAATCAACCAGCTCTTGCGGATCTCAAAAACTATTCATAACGAAGGGCGAGCTGATATGTCTGCTCGAGTGACTTCGAGCTATGATAAACCACCTCAGTACGTATGTCAGATTGAAGTCCACTCCGAAATCAGGAAGTGGTCATGGGTGGGTCCTCTCGGATATCACTCCTCACAACTAACTAATCAAAACGATCCCTGTACTTAGCGACAAACATGGATACTTGCTGAAGGGAAAAAAATTGCTCGAGCAAGTGACTCTGATACGGTGGAGGCAAATACTTCTGTCACAACAGACGCTTCATATCCACTCAACTAGTGATGCGATGAAGTCGATCACGCTCGCGAGTCCTCTCAATGCTAGACCAACACGATCTCGCCTGCTCTAAAAGTCTAAGTTTCGCAAACCTGATGCGATGCTCACCGAATAATTCAAAATGATTGTGATAATACTCCATATCCATGAGCCAATAACTGAAGGACTTGAGACTTGATGAGCCATCAAAAGTAGAGGCAACAGTACAAAACTAGCATTCAAGATCTCTATCAAAACGACGATCCTCATAATAATCATCTCTAAGGTAATCGAGTCGTGTCGAAGGATCAACACAATCTGCTCGTGTGCCGGGATATGAACGACGACAATCATCATGCTGATCGTCTCTAGCATAGTGGGGTCGTGTCGGTGGGTCAATACGATCTCTAAAAGTGATGTCATGCGATCGAGAATAATTGTCGTAGTAACGTGTGGATCTCCCTGATGGGGCTCTATGAGAGTGTGTGTAAGTGGACTCAAAACCTTCAAATTGAGGATGAGAATATTGGTGAAACATAAATATGATGAAAACCTGTAGACTCTATAACTGCGTATCAAAGAGTGCTTGCAACCTAGCTCTGATACCAAGTGACGCAGAACAAATCTATAAGTGACAGATGTAACTTTGCCTTAACCCTACATTCAATGCAAAGTCCGACAGATAATTTATATTAAACATTAAATAATTTAATCGCACACACATGATTGTGATAAAAGCAAAAATAATTCGTTATAGCAAGCAGGTTAGGCTTTCCTCCGCGTGGAGGGTCAAAGCGAGAGCGCGCGACGAATAGACCCTGTAAATTACAATAATAGTATAAAACAAACCACCACAATACCATATATCTAAGAAAATATAATTTCCAATCCAATAAATAAATGCTGAAAAATAATAGACAAATACAACAAAGACTCACCAAGTAGTGGGCTGACCAAGGTAATGAAAATTTCAGATCTGAATGCGTTTTGACGGCGATCCAATGTGGAACCGGAGGCGGGGAAACAACATTGGTGGTTGTCCTCGACGGTGGAAGGCACAATCTGGTCGAAAATGAGTAGATTCAGGCACGTGGGGGTGGATTCGTGCGAGGGAGGATATCTCCGATGATTTGAGAGTGGATCCGGGCTAGGGAATGAGGGACGGGAAGGGAAATTGGCGTATCGGGGCTGAAATAGTCCATATCTGGATTGATCTGGAAGGGAGGGCTGTGAGGGTGGCTCCATGGGGGTGTGGGAGGGCTGGCGGCAAGAGGGAACTAGGGTTTTGATGGGTGTCTGTTGTAGGGGTAAGAGGGAGGGGCGGCGATGGCTTTGGAGAGTGGAGGTGTAACAGCTCCCTTGTGATGACCATATAATATGGGTCCGGCCGGGGCCCTACAATATATAGACGCCACAACTTTGATATTATAAAATGATATAGAATACTGCCCATCTCAAAATTCAGAATATAAAACAACGAAAATGCTAACTAGAAACCAGAACCTGTCCACACTACCATAAGAGTCCAAATGGCTTTATGACCTTACAACATTATAATGTCCAAATCAACATACAACACATCATCAAGTTAAGAGTACAACATTCCTATGCTACCTTGGCATGCAAGCCGGAAACAAAGTAAAGGAAACAAAACACACTACCAAAACAGGAGAAGGTACACTCCATGAGGCTTAGGCCTTTTTGGCCGGTGAGCTAGCTCCAGCTTGCGATCCTTGCTTTGTAGAAATTTGATGTAATGTGGGTCAACTAAGACTGATCTCAACCGTGTAACAAACACCCCTCCTCCCGACCGTTCCTAGCGGATCCCGGGGCACTCCGTCACCCTGCAGGTCAGCACTTCGCATGCATATGTAATAAAATATAAATAATATAAAAACGAAAAAACATGTAAGGGTGTCACAAGCATCATTCACGTTTCTAGGTTGAACAAGTAAATATGAGGCCTACCAATGCAAACATGTATGCAAACATGAGTTTCACCCAAGGTACCCTATAACGTGTATGATTCTAACATATCATCAAACATCAATCACATCAATCACATAGGTACTCCCATTTCCCCGAAGACATACAAGCCAAAGGCCAAGAACTCCCGCTAAGACCCCACCCGCCCATGGATCACAACACCATCGGGCTTGTCCATCAACCTCCACCGTTCTCGCCAATTCCACCAATTCAAGCATAACCGATGCTAAGAACCCACCCGCACATGGATCACAATACCATCAGGCTTGTTTAAAGCGTATGCGTTCACGTCAGTTTTCACAAAATGAGACTTGTCTTACCGGGACACCCTCCACACCTGAATCACAACATCACAGAGTAAACCAGTCGATCACAGAGACAAAGATGCACCTTCACAATCAAAAGGACATCACAATCTAATCACACATTCGCCATGTACATTTCTCCGCCCTAAGTCAACATTCGTTCTCACATGAAACATAAGGGCATCACAACGACCTCTTCGCCGCAATCAGATTTCTAGCAATGTGCCTAAAATGCTTGCCAAACAAAAACACCGAATCGGACCACCGGTCACGATTTCGGTTTCACCCACCATGCCTAATCCACTAACAGAGCAAATTTCTAATGCGGAAGAAAATGCCGGGGACGAATATAATCGACCCGGTGGTTATTCTTGAACCAAAGCGACCCAAACCACTCTCATTTGAGAGATCCGGTGCCATGAAATTACAAAAAATAAAGACATTAAGAAAAGATGCCATGCACGCATCCTAAGACCGGGAGGAGAGATGTCGTTACTTTACAAAACCTCTTCCTTGTCACGAAAAACTTGAATAACATGGATGAACATATTCGCCTTCACGCCCCCTCTCCAAATCCGGTCTCGGATCGGCAAACAGAGCTTCGAAGCTCCAACGAAGGCGGATCTAGGTCTTCTTTCTCCTCCGCTCTCTTTCTCGCTCACGCCCTCCAAGTCACGAATGACTAGAAGAATGAGAGGGGTGAACCCCTCTGCCCTTTTTAGGGTTCACAAACACAAAACCTAGGTCATTGAATCAAGACCCAAGAAGATCAGATGCCTAGAAATCGCTAGTTTACGAAACCGGATCCCGACACTCTACTGCGGTCTGCGTCAATAAGACCTCAACGCAGCGTCGACTATTACTCGACGCACTTGCGTCGATGGGAGCTCGATGCAACGCCGACTACTACTCGACGCACCTGCGTCGATGGGAGCTCGACGCAGCGTCGACTACTACTCGACGCACCTGCATCGATGGGAGCTCGACGTAACGCCCACTACTACTCGACGCACCTGCGTCGAAAGGAACTCGACGCAACGTCGAGTACTACTCGACGCACCTGTAACAACCCTCTTTATAAATAATTTAAAACAAAACCTAAACCTACCCCCATAATAATAATAATAATAATAATAATAATAATAATAATAATAATAATAATAAACCAATACCTAAACCTACCCCCCCTCTTTAAAAACGAATACCGAGCGGGTGCTTCTCCCGCAAGCCGCAAAATCCCCGATCCCGACTCTGCGCCCCGACAGTCCCGGATCCGCCGCCAGCGCCTCCTGCCGCCCCGAGACTCCCCGTGGCCGGAAATCCCTTCCTCCAGGCCCGACGCCTCTTCCTCTTGCTTCCCCTCCGTCTCCGACGCTCCCCTTGGCCGGCAACTCCCACAACACTCTTCTCTTGGCCGGCTGCTTCCAAGGGGGGGGGGGGGGCGGCCACCCTTTCTCCCCTCTTCTCCTCCTCCGGCCAGTGAAGGCAATGACGACGTTTTTTCTTCGGCAACCCTAGCTCCTACTCGTTCCGGCCGATGGATTTCATGAGGGACTCCTAGGGTTTCGCTCGAAACCCCTTTTCGTGGATTAATGAGCCCAGATTTGGTCTCCTTGGGTAAGTAACACCGCCTCACTCCCATTTTCAGTTTGCTCTTATTTTATTACGCTAAATTTTCGCTCTCCGATCTAGGGTTTTTGGACGATCCAACCTATGTCCATCGTATAACCCGCTAATCCCGGATTTGTGTGTTTTCCAGTACGTGTCCTTGGACTTAGGTGGTGGAATCGCTCCAAGCCCTCTCCTAATTAGGGATTATTGCCTCCAAACGCCTCCAAAACTTCCGATCCCTCGCGGTAGTCTCTTCTCCCCTCACTTGCGAGAGAGGTAAATTCATAAACCCTTCTCCTTTTGTGTGGAGCAATTATTAAACGCACGTGTTGACATAAAAGTTTGTTAATTCAATTTAGAATGCATTTTTGATCTCGAACAGGTATAGCTAGAGCTTTTAACCTCGCCTGCGCCACTTAGCTGTCACTAGCATTTTCGAAATCACCTTAAGGCAAGTAGAGACACTCTCTTGCTTGCAAACTTGAGATCTAATTTACGTCACTTTTGTTAATGAAGTAGCCCCTTATAAACTGGAATCGTCTAATTATTTATGAATCCCTGAAATTGTCTAATATCTTAGGCGAACATTGAGAGGAGAGCGTTGGTTTGGTGTGACGCGTCGAATCGAGCTCCCGACTAACTGGTAACAGAAACCATTAGTCGACCATTGCAAGCACCGTTGTTGATAAGCCTTGTGTCAATTCAAACTCTAGAATCTTGTACACCAAATGACAACACTTTTACCCTTCAATGTATTCCGCTTATGGTATTGCAGGTAGGCTAAACTCCGGAGTAGGCCATTAAATTAAAAGCATCTTGTTTGACATGGTTACTTGTCTGTTCGTAGGTTGCTACGTGTAAAACGGGTTCACTGAGCTCTTGTTTCCTCTGCTTACTTTTTGTGCAATTGATTAATTTGAATCTTTATATGTTTTCATGTTCTGAGGCATTTTCGTTCTGTTGGATTTGCCTTAGGTGTCGTGACTGCGCCGTCCAGTTCCTGAGTTTTGCTTCTGTCAGCTACAGCTTTGCTTGGAGGTTTCATTTTATTTAATGTATCAGCAGGTTCTATGTATTTTGTTTCAGTTTCTGTTGGAATTTTCTATTCATGTATTAGTTATCGTGAGACATTTTCTCTTGTATCGAGGACAACTTGTAGGATGAAGCATTGTACTAGTTCATTTTACTTATGCATTTTTTACCTTTGTGACTAGTTGCATTCATTAGTTTCAGTTCTACATGTGACATAGTTTTTTATAAAAGAAATGTATGCACAACAACTTTTTAACTATTTATGTATGCCTTCCGTACCAATTTAAAATCTTTTAAAACCCTTTTCAAAAATAACTGATTTAAAACTAGTTGTAGAATTTCTGGTTCCGCCTTAGCAGGCATTGTTCTTCTTTTCATGCCTGTGACATCATGATCTGCCCGAAGCGCACTCTGATCTTGTTGAGGCGGATCGTGACAGTTGATATTAGGGCCAGGTTTGAGGTTAACAACAAACAAAATGAAGTATTTTGAAAGTATTACATATTTTGAAATTCTATTATGTAAAAATATTTATACATGCATCATTTCTTCACTCACTCTGTCATTGTCTGTTGTTCGAGGTTGAAACATGCACACACTCTCTCATAAGCATGAGTAGTATGCGTGCAAATGTTAAGGGAGTATGAGCAAACTTAACATTTATATGCATATGAATTTCCACTAGGATATACACCGCTTGTAAATATTAAATTGTATGAGCGGTTTAATATTTTCAAGTGCGTGACATTAGAATCATAATGCGCATGACATGTTAAGTGATATGAGCACTTGACATGTATTTCCATTCATGGGCATTTTTAGGAATGCATTGTAGACATAATTACATTGCATGCATATCATAACTCATTGCACAAGTGTTAAGCTAAGAGCAACAGATGACGATTGTACACACATGGATTTTACAATCATAATTCTATCGCACGCGATTCTATCGTCGCATTTGCATTTGCATGGCTTTCACCTAGAGTTGTCCACTGAAAATGCTGTAATTATTACATGATTTATGTATCCAACAATGTTAGAATGCTAGAACCTGTAATCTCGATCTGCTATGTTTAGCCTGACTGTTTCTCTTACTCAATTCTTTTATGCTTCTTTTAGATGGCTCCTAAGCGATCACAGCGAAAGAAAGCTACCCCTGCTGCGAGGGAGGCCCCTAGAGATGAAACTGCCCAGCTTTTGAGACAGCTTCTGGAGCGTGTCACCCGTCTAGAGGGGGAACGCCAAACTCCTGATCCAGCCTCTGGTTTCGGCAGCGCAGGACGACTGGAGTCGCTGTTACCACCACCCCTCCTGCACCTGGATCTGGGGTCGGCTTGTCTGCTGGCACCATGGAGGCCCCGCTCGTGCCAAGTCCGACCACCCCTGTAGCGATGACAAACACTCTGGCTTTCAAGAGACTAAATCCGCCTACCTATAATGGCGACTGTGATTACTTTGTGATCACTGAATGAGTCTCCCAGATGGAGAAACACTTTGATTATGCTGCAGTTCCCGAGGCCCAAAAGGTTCTCCTTGCGGCCTATCAGCTGACCGATGATGCTTACACTTGGTGGCTTCAGCACCGCAACCTCTCCGATTCTGCCACCTTGACTTGGGGACAGTTCAAGGATGCTCTTATGGAGAACTTCCTCTCTTCTGTGGAGCGGGACAAGTTAGATGAGAAGTTCCTGTCCCTTCAGCAGTTTGACAGGATAGTGACCGAGTATGCCAGAGAGTTCTCCCGCCTATCCCTCCTTGCTGTGGAATTCGTGCCAGATGAAGCCAAAAGGATCAACCGTTTCGTGAAGGGACTCCGTCATGACTTCCAGCAGCATGTGGTAGCCCATGACGCCACCATCTACGCGGAGACCGTGGGATCCGCCTCGAGGGTGGAAGCAATTGAGTTGGATCGTTCCGCCAAGAAAGTCCAGCATGACACCAGCAGTGCCGCAACATCCGACCTCAAGCGCAAGAGTGCTCCATCTCAGGAGCAAGGTCCCGGGCCCAAGGAGGTGTGCGCCTTCTGTCACAAGGTGGGCCATGTTGCCTAAGTCTGTCGTTCTCTCCTGAAGAAGCAAAAGGACACCCATGCTCCGCCACCTCAGATGACGCTTGCCTCTACCTCCACTGTCTGTGCGTACTGCAAGAAGCCGGGCCACCAGCTGAAGGACTGCCGTCGTAGGCAGAAGGCCTGTTTCAAGTGCTGGCAGGTTGGACACCTCAAGCTAGACTGCCTTATAAGGGAAAGCCCGATTCCCGCTCAGCCACTGCAGGTTGTTCCTGGAGCTCAGGACAGGGGTAAGGCTGTGCTGAACGTCATCACTCAGGGCGAGGCGCTCGCTTCGACCGACGTCATCTCTGGTACGTTGTTTTGTAGAATTTTTATTTTTATTTTTCTACATGCAAATAAACTGGCCTGCCTTAGTCGCGAATAATCTTGATATGCGCCATGTTTTTTCCCTTTTTTAGGAAGTATTATGGTCAAGAATAAGTGGATGCAAATCTTATTTGATTCCGGTGTATCACACTCTTTTATTGCTCGCCACATCGTGGACCTTCACAGTTGGCCTACTTCGACACTTGAGGTCCCTTTCGAGGTTTCTGTACCCGGTCATCTGCACCTCTCAACCAATGACATTGTCAATTGCCCGATCCTGCTTGGAGAATTGCAAGTTTTCGCCGATCTCATAGTTCTGGAAATGTCAGAATTTGACGTAATTTTGGGAATGAATTGGTTGGTCGTGTATCGAGCTAAGGTAGACTGTGTGGCAAAGTGGGTCAATCTCAGCATTGGCGGCAAGGACTACAGTGTTCATGTTCAGACCCGCAGCCACCTGAAGGTAATTTGTGCTGTGCGCGCCGCTCGCCTTCTTAGTCAGGGTTGTTCTGCTTGTTTCGTGTATGCTTCACATTCAGATACTATCATACCGCAACTTGAATCTATCCCGGTTGCCTCCGAGTTTCCCAACGTGTCCCCCCCCCAAGCTGTCTGGAATTCCTCCCGATCGTGATGTAGAGTTCTCTATTGATGTGAAGCCTGGAACGCGCCCCATATCTAAAGCTCCATACCGTATGACACCGCGCGAGTTGAAAGAGCTCAAATTGCAGTTGGATGAGATGCTTGAGCGTGGATACATTCGTCCCAGCTCGTCTCCTTGGGGAGCCCCCGTCCTCTACGTGAAAAAGAAAGATGGTTCCCTGAGGCTTTGTATCGACTATCAGGAGCCGAATAAGGTTACCATCAAGAATAAGTACCCCCTCCCACGCATAGATGACCTCTTTGATCAGCTCAAAGGCAGTTCTGTGTTTTCCAAGATAGATCTCAAAACGGGTTACCATCAACTAAAGATCAAGGAATCCGACATCCCCAGGACAGCCTTCCGAACTTGGTATGGACATTTTGAATTCTTAGTGATGTCTTTTGGATTGACTAACGCCCCATCTGGTTTCATGGATATGATGAACCGTGCATTCTGTGAGTTCCTAGACAAGTTCGTCATCGTCTTCATAGATGATATTTTGGTTTACTATAAAACTCGTGAAGATCATGTAGTTCACCTTAGACTCGTCCTCTCCACCCTACGCCAGCATCAACTCTATGCCAAGTTGGCGAAGTGCGAGTTCTGGCTGGATCGTGTTGCCTTCTTGGGGCATGTCATTTCAGGGGATGTGCTATCCGTTGACCACGCCAAAGTCTCCGCAGTGATGGATTGGAAGCGATCTTCTACTCCTACCGAGATCCGCATTTTCCTTGGGTTGGCTGGTTATTACCGGCGCTTCGTCAAGGGTTTCTCCTCCCTTGCCGCTCCTCTGACAAGGCTAACACAAAAGCATGTGAGGTTTGAGTGGACAGATCAGTGTGAGCGGGCCTTTTCTGAGCTGAAGCAGCGACTATGTTCCGCGCTAGTGCTAGCTCTTCCGTCAGATGGGTTGGACTTTTCAGTCTACACTGATGCTTCTGGAGTTGGTTTGGGCTGCGTTCTGATGCAGGATGGCCGTGTTATTGCGTATGGGTCGAGACAGTTGAAAATTCATGAGCGTAACTATCCCACCCATGACCTGGAATTCGCTGCAGTGGTGTTTGCCTTGAAGCTGTGGCGCCATTATCTCTATGGTGTGAGGTGCCACTTTTACACCGACCATCAGAGCTTGAAGTACATTTTTGTTCAGAAGGACCTCAATCTTCGTCAGAGACGTTGACTCGAGTTTGTCTCAGACTATGACTTGCAGCTCACATATGTTTCTGGTAAGGCCAATTCAGTGGCAGATGCATTGAGTCGACAGGTTTCTGTTGCCGCTTGTGCGTCCATGTCAGCTATTCTTGCAGCCCTGATTGATGACCTCGACCGGATGGGCATATCCATCGCACCCGAGGGTCATGAGGGGATTTCTGATCCGTTATGGGTAGAGCAGGTGAAGGATTTACAACCATCTGATCCCGCACTTCAGCGCATTCGCCGGCAAGTTGAACTTGGTACTCTTCCGGATTTCTCCATCTCTGATGATGTTCTTCGTTTCCGAGGTCGACTCTGCATTCCTAATGTCCCTGAGTTACTTGATTGTATCTGCAGAGAAGCGCATGAGTCCCGCTCATCTGGACATCCGGGCAACAACAAGATGTATCATCACTTGAAGCAGATCGTTTGGTGGCCTGGTATGAAGAATTACATCGCTCGTTTCATCTCTCGATGCCTTACATGCCAGAAGGTGAAAGCTCAGCGTCAGCGTCCTGGTGGACTTTTGCAGCCTTTGCCTATCCCTGAATGGAAGTGGGAATATGTTTCTATGGACTTCATCACTGGATGGCGTTTTGAGATGAACTAATGGGTTGGCGGGGTACATGAACACAAAGGGGAGAAGTCTGCAGGCGGTGTGGGATTAACCCCAACCACATGACCGCGGGGATATTCCGCCACACAAGGGGGCCCACCGGGGTCAACACCCAGACCTGGAACGCGATGGGGAAAGCCCAAACATGCGGTCCCACACACACGTGTCATGCTGGCTAATATAATCTCAACATCCCGCAAGCCGCAAAATCCCCGATCCCGACTCCGCTCCCGTCTCCGCGCCCCGACAGCCCCGGATCCGCCGCCAGCGCCTCCTGCCGCCCCGAGACTCCTCCCCGTGGCCGGAAATCCCTTCCTCCAGGCCCGTCGCCTCTTCCTCTTGCTTCCCCTCCGTCTCCGACGCTCCCCTTGGCCGGCAACTCCCGCAACACTCTTCTCTTGGCCGGCTGCTTCCAGGGGGGGGGGGGGGACGGCCACCCTTTCTCCCCTCCTCTTCTCCTCCTCCGGCCAGTGAAGGCAAAGACGACGTTTCTTCTCCGACAACCCTAGCTCCTACTCGTTTCGGCCGGTGGATTTCGCGAGGGACTCCTAGGGTTTCGCTCGAAACCCCTTTTCGTGGATTACTGAGCACAGATTTGGTCTCCTTGGGTAAGGAACACCGCCTCACTCCTATTTTCAGTTTGCTCTAATTTTATTACGCTAAATTTTTGCTCTCCGATCTAGGGTTTTTGGACGATCCAACCTAAGTTCATCGTATAACCCGCTAATCCCGGATTTGTGTGTTTTCCAGTGCGTGTCCTTGGACTTAGGTGGTGGAATCACTCCAAGCCCTCTCCGAATTAGGGATTATTGCCTCCAAACGCCGCCAAAACTCTCGATCCCTCGCAGTAGTCTCTTCTCCCCTCACTTGCGAGGGAGATAAATTCCTAAACCCCTCTCCTTTTGTGTGGAGCAATTATTAAACGCATGTGCTGACATAAGAAACTTGTTAATTCAATTTGGAATGCATTTTTGATCTCGAACATGTATAGCTAGAGCTTTTAACCTCTCCTGCGCCACTTAACTGTCACTAGCATTTTCGAAATCACCTTAAGGCAAGTAGAGACACTCTCTCGCTTGCAAACATGAGATCTAATTTACTTCACTTTTGTTAATGAAGTAGCCCCTTATAAACTGAAATCGTCTAATTATTTATGAATCTCTGAAATTGTCTAATATCTTAGGCGAACATTGAGAGAAGAACGTTGGTTTGGTGTGACGCGTCGAATCGAGTTTATGAATCTCAGAACGTTGGTTTGATGTTTCTATGTCTTGTCCGCAATTGTCCCAACGCACTTTCACGAGCTTGACTTCTTTATTCCGCAGACGCCGGATTTCTGTGTCCTCCACAAAAACCGGACGAATCATCATCCTCAAATCTTACGTCACCGGCACTGCCGCTGTCTCGACCACTTCATTCGGCTCTACCAACGCTTTTCTCAGCACAGAGACATATAAAACATTATGCAACCCACTCAACTCTTCGGATAACGCCAACCGATAGACTGCTTTGCATATGCGTTCCGTAACCTTGAACAAGTCCAAGTATCTCGGACTCAACTTCTTGAGTCGCCGAATTCTTGAAACACCTTTGAACGGCTTGATTTTCAAGTTGACCATATCTCCCACTGCAAACTCCACATTCCTGTGGCACGCGTTAAAATACTTTGCCTGCCGATCCTGTGCGACTCTCATGTGCTCTTGGATCGTCCGTACCAATTCACAAGCATCTGCCACTGCTTCCTAGCCCAAAAGATGGGTGTCTCCTGCTTCAAGCTAAGACATCGACGCCCGACACTCATGTCGTACAACGCTTCATACGAAGCCATTTGGATGCTCACTTGAAAACTATTTTTGTAGTCAAATTCCACCATAAACAGGTGGTCTTCCCACCTCTTGCTGAAATCAAGAGCACACATTCTCAACATATCTTCCAATGCACGATTTGTCCTCTCCGTTTGACCATTAGTCTGCGAATGGAACACAATACTAAACTTAAGCTTGATGTCCAAGCTCCTTTGGACTAACCTCCTGTCCCTATATGTGAATTGTCCATCCCGATCACTAACAATACTCTTCGGGATCCCATGCAAGTGCACTATGTTCCGAACATAGATCTCTACTAGCTTCTCTACGCTATCATCCTTCCAATTTGTAATGAAGTAAGCCACCTTGGTCAGGCGATCCACAATCACCTAAATCGCATCGTTGCCCCGCGGCGACCGAGACAAATCATGCACAAAATCCATAGAGATGTCGTTAAATTTTCACTTGGGAATAGGAAAGAGCCGCAAAAACCCGCCCAGCCTCTGTCACTCAGCTTTCACCAAGGCACAAGTCTGCATCGACTCACATACGAAGCTACATCCCGTTTCAGCCTAGGTTATCAAAAGGATTTTTTCATATCTAAGTACATCTTTGTACTGCCCGGATGAATTAAATACTTCGTAAAGTGCGCCTCAAACATCAACATCTCACGAAGTTTGCTGAACTGCGGTACGCACACCCTTCCATTCCTCTTTAGGATCCCACCGACCATCTCGAAGGCACTGCCTTTGCCTTGCTAAGCTTCCGACACTAGTGGTTGGAACTCTGTATCCACACTGGTTTCCTCCCGAATACGATCAGACAAGTCACATTGCAGCTCTATCCAATTCAACCGAGCCACACTAAACTCACTTCTGGCCCCACAAACAATACTCAGAGACTCAAAGTCTCGCACCAACCGCTCATCATGAACTTCAATACAATTCCCTTACCCAGAATATTTCCTACTCAGAGCATCAGCCACAACATTGACCTTGCCTGACGTATACTGAATCGCCACGTCGTAGTCCCCAAGGAACTCGACCCACCTGCGCTGCCGTATATTCAAATCTTTCTGATCCAAGAAATACTTCAAACTCTTATGGTCCGTGATGATCTTCACCCTTGCAACATACATGTAATGCCGACACAACTTCGATGCAAAAATCATCGCCTCCAACTCCAAGTCATGGACATGGTAATTTCTCTCACGAGGCTTCAGCTGTCTAGAGCCATAAGCTATTACGTTGCCATGCTGTACTAACACGCAACCCAACCCGCAACCTGATACATCACTGAAAATCTGAAATCACTCAGTCCCCCTAGGAAGACTTAGGACTGGAACAAACATACAAACTTCTGATCGGGCGCACTCCGGCGTTCATACGAACTTCTGATACTTGCGAGTAAGAGAAGTGAGGGGTAATGCTATCCGTGAGAAGTTCTCTATAAACTTTATGTAGTACTCAGCTAGTCCGAGAAAATTCCTGACCTCCGCCACGGTTCTCAGAACTGGAGAATCTCTAATGGCTTCAACTTTCGCTGGATCCACTGCCACCATATTACCGCTAATCACATGATCCAAAAATGTCACTTTCTCTAACAAGAACTCGCACTTCGAGAACTTAGCATAGAGCTGATTTTCTCTCAGAATCTGCAAGACCACGCTCAAGTGAGTCTCATGCTCCGCCTTTGACTTGGAGTACACTAGAATATCGTTGATGAACACCAGCACAAACGAATCCAAGTATTGCTGAAACACCCGGTTCATCAAATTCTTGAACATTGATGGCGCATTCGTCAAACCGAACGACATTACCTAGAACTCAAAATGACCATACCTCATCCTAAATGTTGTCTTGGGCTCTCGAATACGTAACTTGTAATACCCTGACTTCAAGTCCAACTTAGATTACACCACCGACCCTACCAGTTGGTCGAACAAATCATCAATCCGCGGAATCAGATACTTATTCTTGACGATCAACTTATTCAGCTCACGATAGTCTATGCACAACTGCATACTACCATCTTTCTTTTTCACAAAAGCACCGGTGCACTCCACGATGAAGAGCTGAGCCTAATGTACCATTGCTCCAACAACTCTTGCAACTGGACTTTGAGCTCAGCCAACTCCTCTGGTGCTATCTTAAACACAGGACGTGACACCGGCCTTGCTCCTGACACTAGCTCAATCGTGAAGTCGATCTCACGCTGAGAAGGTGCTCCTGGAAGCTCCTTGGGAAACACGTCCTCAAACTCTGCCATTACGGGAACCTCTCTAATTGTCAACTTTGTGGGGTAAACCTCTAACAAAGCTACGAACGGTAAACCTCTCTGGTTCACTGCACGCACCCACTACATGACTGAAATTAGGGAGTAGTCCGCCTCACTAAGGCCCTCAAACTTGACCTCCTCTTTTTCCTCACTCCTCAGGATCACCACCTTCAACAGACAGTCAATACCGACTCGCTGCTCTACAAGACAGTCCATTCCTAAGATCACGTCAAACTCAACAAGTGGTAGGATTGCCGCTGCCAACACGAAGTCAACTTCGCCTATACTCCAATCAATGCGCCCTTTCTTCCCGGTAGTCATGAAAGACCCATTTGGCATGTGCACACTATGCTCCACATTCGCCTCGAAGGGCTCCACACCAATTCTCCGGATAAAGCTTTCCGCGAGAAATAAGTGTGGCGCTTTCATATCAAAAAGCACTCTGGCGGGGCAACCAGAAGCCAGTACGAAGCCTAACATACATGCAACAAACACAAAATGTTGCAACCAATTTTAAGCTAGCGAACGAACTTAAACTTTTCATACCTGTCACCACATCGGGCTGACGAATCGCTTCCTGCTGCCCAAGGCTGTAAGCTCGTGGCTGCACTGGAGGGAAACATGAAGCACTTGACTATGTCGCTTTCCCCTTCTCCGCATAACTAGGACTGGATCACACTGACTGCTCCTGCCTCGACTCTGGCTCAGCACCTCCCTCGACACAATTTCGAGCTACGTGACCCGGCTTGCCACACTTTAAGCATGTCAGTGGCCCCTTAAAACGAAAGTCTCCCGACGTAACACCGCTCTTCTCTCCTAACCTGAAGGGACGATATTTCTTTTTCCACTTACTCCCTTCTGACTTCCATTGTGACTGAGAAGGTTTGTATTCTTCCTGCTTTGCTGCAAGACCCTTACGATGCTGAGTCCGCTCTATGCCACTCTCCAAGATCCTAGCGGCTTCAACCAACTCATTGAAACCAACATTTTTCAGGGCAATGAGTGGTTGCCTCAGGTTCTCTCTCAACCCATGATAGAAGAGGTTATCCCTCTCCTCATCATCTGCCATGGTCGTCCCCACATATTGACCCAATCGAGTAAACTCCTGCAAGTACTCATCCACCGTCTTGTCTCACTGCACCAAGTGCAAAAACTGTCTCTGAAGTGCCAACCTCGTCGAAGATGGGATTTAATACTTCAGAAAGGTGCTCGCAAACTCATTCATGGATGGGGTGTGTCTAGGAAACTAATGGCCACAATGGCTCACCTACCACAACTTTGCATCACCGTCCAACATGAAGGCCACAAACTGGGACTGCTTGTCCTCTGTGGTCTCTGTCGCTTTTAAGAGTTCCTGAATCCTCGCCAACCAATTATCGATATCAGTCGGTGTATCGACTCCCTTGAACATCGGAGGATGGAAACTCAGAAAGTACTTCATCTGACGATCTCCTATCCCAACAACAACTCTCTTAGCCAACGACTCTGCCTGCCTGGTCCCTCCGCTCGGTATGACAGACGTCGTTACCTGAGCTATAGGTGTCACAACCTGTGGCGCCACCGCAGCTTGGGCCGCTACCATTGCCTCTGCTAGCATGCGACAAAAATCGGCTGGGGTCACCCACGCCCATAGGACCCGGAGTAGTAGCACGGCTCGCCGTAGGCTCCTCTTGCGGCCTCGGCGTCCCCACATTATCGCTTCTACCATAGCATAAACAAGTAACAAACGAATCAGGTTTTATTCACGTAACTTGAATTCAAGGACACTCATGGTCCCGCAGAACACTCCTATGTGGACAACTTCTGTACGCGATCCTATTTCACTAAGTCAATCACTTAACCTCAACCCAGACACAAACCTAGCTCTGATATCAAATTGTAACACCTTCCCTGCGATGATCATATAATATGGGTTCGGCCGTGTACCCACAACATATAGACGAAGACGCCACAACTTTGGTATTATAAAATGATATAGAATACTACCCATCTCAAAACTCAGAATATAAAATAACAAAAATGCTAACTAGAAACCAGAAGCTGTCCATAATATCATAGGAGTCCAAATGACCTTATGGCCTTACAACATTATAATGTCCAAATCAACATACAACAAATCATCAAGTCAAGAGTACAACATTCCTATGCTACCTCGGCATGCAAGCCAGAAACAAAGTAAAAGAAAAAAAACACATTGCCAAAACAGGGGGAGGTACACTTAGCGAGGCTTACGCCTTTTTGGCCGGCGAGCTAGCTCCAACTTGCGATCCTTGCACTGTAAAAAATTGATGGAACGTGGGTCAGCTAAGATTAACGTCAACTGTGTAACAAACACCCCTACTCCCGGATGTCCCTAGCGGACCCCGGGGGACTCCATCACCCTGCAGGTCATGACTTCCTATACATATGTAATAAAACATAAATAACATAGAAACGAAAAAACAGGTAAGGGTGTCACAAGCATATTCACGTTTCTAGGTTGAACAAGTAAATAAGGGTCCTACCAATGCAACATGTATGCAAACCTGGGTTTCACCCAAGACACCATATAACATGTATGATTTTAACATATCATCACACATCAATCACATCAATCACATGGGTACTCGCATTTCCCCGAAGACATACGAGCCCAAGGCCGAGAACTCCCCCTGAGACCCCACCAGTACATGGATCATAACACCATCGAGCTTGTCCATCAACGCCACCGTTCTCGCCAATTCCACCAATTCAAGTATAACCGATGCTAAGAACTCTTGCTTAGACCCCACCCGCACATGGATCACAACACCATCGGGCTTGTCCAAAGCATAGACGCTCTCATCAATTTTCACAGAAGGGGACTTGTCTTGCCGGGACACCCGCCACGCGTAAATCACGACATTACGGGGTAAGCCAGCCGAGCACAGAGACAAAGCTGCGCCTTCACAATCAAAAGGACATCACAACCTAATCACATATTCACCACGTACATTTCCCCTCCCTAAGTCAACATTCGTTCTCACACAAAACATAAGGGCATCACAACGGCGTTTTCGTCTTAATCGGATTTCTAGCAAAATTCCTAAAATGCATGTCAAGCAACATCACCGAATCGGACCACCGGTCACGATTTCTGTTACACCTTCCATGCCTAATCCACTAACAGAGCGGATTTCTAATGCCAAAGAAAATGCCGGGGACGGACACAATCGACCCTGTGGTTTTTCTTGAACCAAGACGACCTAAATCCCTCTCATTTGAGAGATCCAGTGCCACACATCCTAAGACTGGGAGGAGAGATGTCGTTACCTTACGAAACCTCTTCCTTGCCATGAAAAACTTGAACAACACGAATGAACGTATTCACCTTCACGCCCCTCTCCAAATCTGGTCTCAGATCGGCGAATGGAGCTCCGAAGCTCTAACGAAAGCGGTTCTAGGTCTTCTTCCTCCTCCGCTCTCTTTCTCGCTCACGCCCACCAAGTCACGAATGACTAGAAGAATGAGAGAGGAGAACCCCTCTGCCCTTTTTAGGGTTCACAAACACAAGACCTGGGCCATTGGATCAAGCCCCGAGAAGATTGGACGCCCAAAAATCGCTAGTTTACGAAACCGGATCCCGACACTCTGCTGCGACCTGCATCGATAATAGCTCGACGCAGCGTCAACTACTACTCGACGCACCTGCGTCGATGGGATCTCGACGCAGCGTCGACTACTACTCGACGCACCTGCGTCGATGGGAGCTCGACGCAGTGTCGACTACTACTCGACGCACTTGCGTCAAAAGGAACTCGACGCAACGCCGAGTACCACTCGATGCACCTACGTAGATAGGAACTCGACGCAACGTCGAGTACTACTAGCCCAGCTATTTTTGGGGTGTTATAGGAGGAGTGGCCGACAGTGGGCTATAGAGGAGGGGCGGCGGCTGTTGGGAGGAGGATTAGAGAGGAGATTGACAGTGGGTTTTCTGGAGGGGGTTCGGTTGATGTGGGGGAATGAAACCAGCGAGGTGGCCGACTGTTAGAGGTGTTAGGGGCGGCGGAATAGGGTTTGGAAGAGGTGGAAAGGTGCTTGGGGGTTAAGGAATATCTTGGGAAGGAAGATACGCACATATGAGTCATCACCTAGGGTTTCACGGAGTCGACACCGTGAGATGATCACAGGAATACGGGATTCAATTATCCAAATTCTGCAATCACTCAAATCAGCCACTAATATCCTATTTATAATAATAAGAGAATTAGGGCATCCCACCATCGACCGCTATGATTGGCCGGAGGTGGGGTTACCCAAATACATCAAAATAAAATGCAAAATAATGAAGTAATATATGAAATCGATTCGCAACGCGAATTCGGACGCATCTACATGATCAGATCATCGATCCGGGCCTGCCATATATGGTAAGTCATTAATCAGTCCCGAATGGGCCCAAAACTCGTCCTCCACTGCAGGTTCACGTCTCTGCTCTGCATCAAATAGTCTCCCCGTTCACTCCGTCTTTGGGGTGCATGAGAAAATTGGTGCAGTTAGTAGAAATTTTAATATAGAATATGGTGGATATGAGACATGCTGTGAATGAGTTACATTGGTAAACAACATCAAGGAGAACACATACCTTGGCTGTGGCCTTAATCCACTACTAAAGATAACACAATCCCACGGACCAAGATCATCTAATTTTTGAACCTAGAAATCAGCCCCGCTGGGGGTACTTAAGTCAATTAGATGTTTTTTGAGATTTTGAGGGAAAACTAAAACTAGAAGACTGTGTAAGATAATGCCTGTACAACCCATATTCGTCGAGGGTGGACCCCTCCGGAGTCAGGTCAGCAAAAGTCAAAGTCAACAAGTCAAGACAAAAGTTAGAGTCAAGACGCAGGACAACAGAAGGCCTGGGCGAGTATGACGAGCTCCCATCGTATACTCACCAGGTAGACGACTAGGCATGTTACTCGCCCAGCCTGAGCGAGCTCCCCCAAGAAGTCGCCTAGTCTCCGGGGGTGGAGCTATAAATAAGACCCCCCACTCCTCTTTGATTTACCTATAAATAGGACCCCAGGGGTACGAGAAGACTACTTCAGAATCTCGTAAAAGATCTCGACCGTGTTTTGTTTTCGAGACTTCGAGTTGGCATTTGAATCCTTTCTTCAGAGAGACAAGTCGCGAGTTAGCGACTATCCATCTTAGTCGTCGTGACTTTGTTGCCAGTTAGAGTCTACCTCGTACCCTGCTCGACCATTTTTGGTTGTGGAGGGGAAGCTTCTTCTAAGCATCCAGGTACGTAGTAAGACCTCCCTGCGACAACGCCTGGGGTCCTTTTTGTTGTCTGTCTTTTTCTTCGCCCTAGCCCGTTAGCCGTCGAGCTTGACCGCTGAACCGGTAACCTCAGACTGTCTTGATCCGAATTTTGTGGTTGTGATTTTCCCGGCTTCAACACTTTGGTGCGGTGAGCGTGAATCACCGCCGAGGAAGAAAGTTTCACGAGCAGGCGGGATGGTGAGTGGAGGTGAACATGAGGAGATAGTCGACAACTCGGCAGGAGTCAGTAACTCTGCGCGAGGAGGCGATTTCGTTACAGTGGCGGCGTTCGAAGAGTTCGCGAGGAAGATAGATAGGAGCATCCTGGTAGGGTTCCATCCTCGCCCCGATGTCACGACGACCTCACCTCGTCGTGTGACACCGTGGGTGGAGGAAGCGGCGGTCGTGGAACGAGCGAGCCAGGGAATGAGTGGAGCGATCGATGCATTCGCGGCACCATCCGACGAGCAGCCAGGGGATTAGGTTCCGAGATGTGGAACAATCGGCGAGATACCGTGATACTCGCCAGTGGAGCGAGGATGACGAGGATACTCGCGAGGATGAAACTTGCCACCGCTAGGGAGGGAGGAGCTCCTTCTGTGGCGAGATTCTAGCAGCCCCAGTTCCCAAAGGTTTCAGAGAGCCCGTCCCGAGCTACTACTCCGACAGAGATGACCCGGTCAGACATCTCCAATGGTTCGAGGACGTGGTATCCAATTGTTCAGAGAGCCCGTCTCGGGCTACTACTTTGGTGCCTACAAAATACAGAAGGAGAGCTACTGGGAAATACCTGGAGCGGGAATGACCTGAAAAGGTTCTGCCCCTAGCAGTAACATGTACTGATTATTTGTAATATTGTTTCTATGTTATCTATATATTTCCACGCCCTCGGAGGCACGGGTGGTTGCGAGTTGTCTTCCTTGTGTTGATCGTCTCAAGTTAGCTAGAAATAGTGAAGTCATCTCCACGATCGGTTCGGGAAACCTGCATCCGACCTGATTCTCCTAAAAAGCCCCGGGCGGACGATGAGACGATGTGTCGGGATTTAAGCTTCCTTGTAAGACCAAATCCCTGCATTGACGACCGAGATCAGCTCCCCCCCTTGTATGTCGGCCTAGCTGCCCCCGATTACATCTCTCCTCCGACTGGAGGAACTATTAGGAACAGGTTTGGACGCTAACCTCCTAAACTCGATTTAGGATCAACCTCACAAAGTGATATTGTGCAAAGACGTCATCGGTCTTTGAGAAGATAAAAAAGCCCGCTCTTAGCAACTGTTTGTCTTGTAAGGCAGGACGCATCTCTGTTGCTGCTAAGGTGGGATAATCTGCCAAGCTCTGGACGGTACAATTCCGTGGAAGGATGGTGGACTCAAATGTGTGTCCTGTAGGACCCCCTAAGGGCCATTTCCCTTCGCTTGTACCCTGACCTTCGTATCTAGGTGGCAGAGCTGGAAGCGATCTCCATGGTTATGTTGGGAAACGAGCCTTCGACTCGATTCTCCTAAAGAGCACAGGGCGGACGATGAGATAATGTGTCAGGATTTAAGCGTCCTTATAAGACCGAGCCCTTGTATTGACGACCGAGATCAGCTCCCCCCTTTTATGTCGGCATAATTACCCCCGATTACATCTCTCCTCCGACTGAAGGAATTATCAGGAACAGGTCTGAACGCCAACCTCCCAACTCGACGAAGGGAAGATCGTTGTCTCTTTAGAAGTTCCTTCATTCTCCAAGAAATTGATACATCTAATTTTTTGGCAATCTCTTAAGCAACAAGAATTACTTCAGCACCGATAAAAATCCTCGAGTCGTGGAGTTGTCGTAAGTACGAGTCCCTACACGATCTCCTCTCCTGCATATCGACTACTATTCCCCTCGGGTGAGATAAGTTCCTCGTGTGAGTTGTTACCGTAGTCCGGCCCCCTGTATGAGCTCCCCTCTTGCAGGCTGATTACTTGCGCCCTTTGTCGACCTCCACCTACAGTTGAGCTCGGCTCCTGCGAGCTGTCGACCTCCACCTCCAGTTGAGCTTGGATCCTGTGAGCTGTCGACCTCCACCTCCAGTTGAGCTCGACTCCTGTGAGCTGTCGACCTCCACCTCCAGTGGAGCTCGGCTCCTGTGAGCTGTCGACTCTCCGCAAATTTCCTCGTGTGAGTTGTTGCCGTAGTCCGGGCCCCCTGTACGAGTTTCCCTCCTGCAGGCAGACTACTTGCCCCCCGAGTCGACCTCCACCTCCAGTTGAGCTTGGCTCCTATGAGCTGTCGACCTCTATCTCCAGTTGAGCTCGACTCCTGTGAGCTGTCGACTCTCCGCAAAATTCCTCGTGTGAGTTGTTGCCGTAGTCCGGGCCCCCTATACGAGCTCCCCTCCTCCAGGTTGACTACTTGCCCCCCTAGTCGACCTCCACCTCCAGTTGAGCTCGGCTCCTGTGAGCTGTCGACCTCCACCTCCAGTTGAGCTCGGCTCCTGTGAGCTGTCGACTCTCCGCAAATTTCCTCGTGTGAGTTATTGCCATAGTCCGGGCCCCCTGTACGAGCTCCCCTCCTGCAGGCAGACTAGTCCCCCGAGTCGACCTCCACCTCCAGTTGAGCTCGACTCCTGTGAGCTGTCGACCTCCACCTCCAGTTGAGCTCGGCTCCTGTGAGATGTCGACCTCCACCTCCAGTTGAGCTCGGCTCATGTGAGCTGTCGACTCTCCGCAAATTTCCTCGTGTGAGTTGTTGCTGTAGTCCGCCCACCTGCACGAGCTCCCCTCCTGCAGACAGACTACTTGCCCCACGAGTCGACCTCCACCTCCAGTTGAGCTCGACTCCTGTGAGCTGTCGACCTCCACTTCCAGTTGAGCTTGGCTCCTGTGAGCTGTCGACCTCGACCTCCAGTTGAGCTCGACTCCCGTGAGCTGTCGACCTCCACCTCCAGTTGAGCTCGGCTTGTTTGAGTTGTCGACTCTCCACAAATTTCCTCGTGTGAGGTTTGTCGTAGTCCGAGCCTCCTGTACGAGCTCCCCTCCTGCAGGCAGAGTACTTGCCCCCCGAGTTGACCTCCACCTCCAGTTGAGATCGGCTCCTGTGAGCTGCCGACCTCCACCTACAGTTGAGCTCGGCTCCTGTGAGCTTTCGACCTCCACCTTCAGTTGAGCTCGGCTCCTGTGAGCTGTCGACCTCCACCTACAGTTGAGCTTGGCTTCTGTTAGGTGTCGACTTATTTTCCACCTCCAGTTGAGCTTGCTCCTGATTAGGTGTCGACTTATTCTCCACGTACAGTTGAGCTTGGCTCCTGTCAGGTGTCGACTTATTCTCCACCTAGAGTTGAGCTTGGCTCCCGTTAGGTGTCGACTTATTCTCCACCTACAGTTGAGCTTGACTCCTGTTAGGTGTCGACTTATTCTCCACCTACAGTTTAGCTTGGCTCATGTTAGGTGTCGACTTATTTCCCACCTCCAGTTGAGCTTACTGCTGTTAGGTGTCGACTATATTCTCCAACTTAGTTGAGCTAGGCTCCCATGGGGTATGCGACCATGCAGGTGCGAGCATGCGACTGCGATCATGCAGGTGCGAGCAACAACGTGAGAGTATGTGACTACGACCATGCAGGTGCGAGTACCGATTCCGCGATTTCGAGCGACATCAATAGGCGAGTATGCGCGCAACGAGCACTCAACCTCTCCGCCCCTATGAGCCTATCGAGCGACATCAACAAACGAGTATGCGCGCTGCGAGCACTCAACCTCTCCGCGCCTATGAGCCTAACGAGCATCATCAACGGGCAAATATACGAATGCAAAAACAAGAATGAAGTACAAAAAAACTATCTCGTATTACGACATCAATCGACGAGTATGCGCGCCGTGAGCACTCAACCTCTCCGCGCCTATGAGCCTAATGAGCATCATCAACAGACAAATATACGAATGCAAAAACAAGAATGAAGTGCAAAAAAAATATCTCGTATTATACGGAGTATTACAAGCCTTTACAATTTTTCTATTTACAAAAATTCTATGTTTACAAGTGTGGACGCAGAAGGTCGCCGATCGACTATGACTCGTCGCCAGTATCAGGCTTGTACTCCTCGTCTCCGATGACGACATCTTCCTCATCCTCGACATCGTCCTCGTCATCCTCATCGTCGTCACTGCCGTCGCTGCTCTCTCCGCTGCCACTGTCGCTAGTTTTGGATCTAGAAGCAGAGGAGATGACGCGATCTGGCGAGTTGGACTCCTCGGCAAGCAAGCCCGGGATGAGGTCCGCGATCGTCAGGTGGTCGGCTTCTGGGCCGAGGAAGCTGTCGATCCTCAGCTTGGCGAGAACGACTTCCCCGTTGCTCGCGCTATCCCGCGGCGGATAGCGAGCATCTCATCCCCATGGAAGCGAATTCTCTTGCCCATCCCGTGCGGACTCGCCTCTTGCTGTTGCTCCGCAGGGCAAGTATCTGAGGGACCAGGGCGATCTCCATCAGCGACCGTGCGAGTCTCCAACTCGGCGACCTGGATTTGCGCGACCTCCAGCTCGGTTTTTGTATCGGCGAGCTCTTGCTCGAGCTCGGAGATCGTCTTCGCCGTTTCAATCTCGACGGCCTGCGAGCATCAACCAACCAACAGTTAAAAAAATCACCAAGTACAGTGGCGACTAAGTCGCGCAGAGAAGTGCGAGCTACCTCATAGTCCTTCCTGCGGACTGATTACATCCCCATATCGATCGCCTTCTGCGACGCGATCTTTATCGCCTCCTGCGACTCGAGGAGCCTCCTTGCGGTGTGATGGCCCAGCTCGACAGCTCGCAGGAGCGCGCGAGATGTTTGGTGGGCGAGCACCTTTGGTCTGAGATCCTGCATCGACTCAGCATCAGCTCGCCCGTACAGTGCAAAGGAGACGTCGTAGGCCTCTCCCTTGTCCTCCCAGTCTTCCGACCAGGCGGGTAGGTTCGTGCTCAACGTGACCTGGTGCTCGCCTTCGGTCCAGGACACCTGCGGGCGTCCAAAAGCGTCCTTGCTGCCCCACCCGAGGTTGAAGTTCGGGTGGTAGTACGGTGCCCCGGCATTGATTTGCGACTCCCTCCCATCGAAGAGCTCGCAGGAGATCTTTGCTCGCTTGCTCGCATGATCAGGGGACTTGGCCTTTTCTTTCCCCTTGTGGAGCTTCTTCTACAAAGGACCATCCTTGTCGCCTGCTCGCGACTGACCCTTGTTGCTCGTAGGAGGCGGGATCTCCTCCACCTCAGACGGCGGGTTCACTGAACCCTGACGCGACGTGGCGACTTCTTTTGCCGGAGGAAGTTCTGCAAAAGTGGAAGAACAATTAGTACAATTGCAACAACGATCATTCGTTTTAGCGAGTATGGGGAATCTCGCCATGTTTTACCTTCGCCAGGGAAGTCCTCGTCCAGCGAGTTGACATTGAGACGCCAGCGGATGACGTCAAATCGCCGCCGCGGAATGCTTCGAAAATCTTCTCGCGCGCGCCCTCCAAGATAGGTGACATGAAGGCGACTTCTGGCGGCTGGTGCGGCCTGCGCGACACCCCTTCAAAGTCACCGCCACCGACGACTAGATACTCTCCCCACCGATGAACTTTATTCGCCGTGCCGATTAGAGTGCATACATGGCTGTTGAAGAAGATGACCCCCTCAGATGTTGCAGCAAAGGCGAAGATCTTCCTGAAGACGGAGAGGTCGAAGGCGATCTTCTCTTCCCGCAGGAAGCAGAGGAATCCAATGATCATTGCCACTCCGTTTGGGTTGATATGGGCGGGGACTATTCCGAAATACCACAGAATCTGGCAATACTCAGGCCACAACGGAAGTCACAGACCCACTTCGAAGTAGCGGAGGGGCATGAATATCTCATCTTCGAGGAAGGTGTTTAGTCGCTCGGTCCGGGCGGGGAGCCTGGCCGAGTATTCGTCAGGCAGGTGCCTTTGGCGGAAATCTTCTAGATCCCGCTCAGTCGCGACGGACTTCTTGAAGACGGCTTCTGTGAAATTGATCGCGTGGGCTTGTCGGAGAGCGTTGGCGTCGTCGCTAACCATTTTGAGCAAGGAAGGGCGAGAAAGAGCAATGATTAGCGAGGAAAGCTAGAGCGAGAAGGACAGTGCGAGCAAGGACAACTACTCGCGAGCAAAGTTCAGAAATCGCAACAGCGTACTAAAGACTCACCTACCCTTCTATTTATAGGCAGTGGCCAGGGGGTTATATCAACCTTGAGCGAGTATTAGACTAGGTCGTGTGCTAGCCGAGAGATCAACCCTAGTTACGAATCCTATCTTGCGCAAAGTCATTCAGAAGCTCTCCAGCTCTTCATACTCGCCATAAACCTGCATAGACAACTCAAGACATCGCAGAAAGGAGACGAATATCAAAGCATAAAACGAGTATCAACACAGAGCAAAAGCATCAACATAAGCAAATCGACAGAATAAACACGAGATACAAGCTCGCCTTATTACATCAAAGAATGAGTTCGTTACAATATCGCCAGAGGCGAGTACAAATGGAGGAAAGAAAAAAGAAAATTTTGTAAGTCCTAGGAGGCCGCTGCTCGGGAAGAGGTGGATGTCACCCGACCCAACCCATCTTGCGTGCTCGTCGATAGTGCTCGCTTGCTACCGCCATCGCATCATCGCCCCGGCGCAGCTGCTCCTCCATCCTCGCAAGTCGCCCAGCAGATCCCATGCTCTCCCGCATGCCGACCAACTCCTTATGATAGAGCTGGATACGATGGTCAGTCATCGATTGACGTCGCTCCAGCTCGTGAATCATGTGGAAGCGGGCCTCGTAAGCCGCCAGCTGGTCCTGCAGTTCTTCCATATTCGTCATCCTCACCTCCAGTGCCGAGATCCGGTGATGAGGCTCGCATATGTCGAGTTGGTCGAACTTGGCCTCTAGTTCGATGTATGCGCGGGCAGCGGCTTGGCGATATTCGTAAGCAGAGAGCCCGAAGGCATCAATGAAAGCCGCACTAGGAGTTGCAGGGCGACCTGCCAAGACAAGAAGAAGTCGCCAAAGCAGTTAGATGTCAGCATCAACAACGAGCAATTCAGTATTCAGGTGAGCTACCTTGCCGAGAGGATCAAGATCACCGAGGGGAAGGGCTGCAGCGAGATGAATTTCGTTGGCCCGACGATGAGCCTCTCGGGCGCTCGACAGCCTGCTTCTGTCCGCGACCTCCAAGGTCGTGACCTCCGGTTCTCGACGGGAAGTAGTTAGGGCTCCTTATTTCCTGATCCCGCGACGAGCTCTCAGGCGAGATCAGAGGAGCCATGGTTTTGGGGTAGATTTCCGGACGAGCTTTGTTGCTCGGCGGCAAAGGAGGAGGTGGCGGCAGAGGAGTGCTCGCCCTTGGTTGTAGCGAACTGGCCAGAGGAGGAGGTGGCGGTAATGGAGTGCTCGCCGCCGGTAGCGACAATGTGGTCGCAGAGTGAGGGGCTTTGCTCGCCCCAGGGTGCGAGGTCTTCGTCGCCGGAAGATCCTTTCTCCTCGCCTCAGGGACTTGTGTTTCTGGCCCCTTCTTGGGATCGGCATTGATCCGAACGGTGTGCCCGGATCGAGGCTGATGTCGAGCTTTGAGGGCGACCAGTGGAGTTACTCGTAGAGGAACGACGTCCAAAGGCTTGCCTGCAGTAGTCGGCGAAGGAACTGCGAGTATAAAGGACAAGTTAACAAAAAGAATGCAGGTTGATCAGCAACTTATACAGATTTCGACAAGACGACAACCTTGCGAGGCAGCGAAGTCTGCCTGCAACTGTGCCTGGGACCCGACGTGTTCCGGGGTAGGAGGAGACGACGAGGAGAGGAGAGAAGTCAGGAGCAGATAGCTCGGGAATATCGCTCAACCCGAGGTCGTCGAGGAGCTTCTGGGTATGTGTTGGAATTTCGGGATGGTTGGCCGAGGAGGCGACATCTTTGGTAGGCGGAGGCGAGTTGTCAACTTTGGAAGCGAGCGTCATTTTCAACTTTTTCATCTTCTTCTTAAGAGGAGGCAGGTCGGCAACACCCTCACCTTCACACGACCTTTTTGGCCTTGCAGGCTCAAGGAGTCCGGACAGGGCGACAAGGCTCGCTTGGTAGACTTCCTCGGCAGACTTCGACATCGCGTGCGAGTTCAAAAGGCGTGCCTCAAGGACCAGTCACTCCCTTATTTATAGAGTTCAGCAGACATCCATCAGTTGTGAGTAACTCAGATACTCTCACTCAAGCAGCTCACCGAATACGTGTTGAATGTTTCTTTCCGAGTTCCTACATCGCTCAAAAAGAGCGGGGATTGTGTACAACCCATATTCGTCGAGGGTGAACCCCTCCAGAGCCAGGTCAGCAAAAGTCAAAGTCAGCAAGTCAAGACAAAAGTCAGAGTCACCGCGCAGGGCAGCAGGAGGCCTGGGCGAGTATGACAAGCTCCCCTCGCATACTCGCCAGGTAGGCGACTTACCGACTAGGCATGTTACTCGCCCAGCCTGAGCGAGCTCCCCCAAGAAGTCGCCTAGTCGTCGGGGGTGGGGCTATAAATAAGACCCCCCTCCTCTTGGATTTGTCTATAATAGGACCCCAGGGGTACGAGGAGACTACTTCGGAATCTCGCAAAAGATCTTGACCGCGTCTTGTTTCCTAGAGTTCGAGATGAGTCTTTGAATCCTTTCTTCAGAGAGACAGGTCCCGAGTTAACGACTATCCATCTTAGTCGTCGCGACTTTGTTGCCAGTTAGAGTCTACCTCGTACCTTGCTCGATCATTTTTGGTTGTGGAGGGGAAGCTTCTTCTAAGCATCCAGGTACGTGGTGAGACTTCCCTGCCACAGCGCCTAGGGTTCTTTTTGTTGCCTGTCTTTTTCTTCGTCCTAGCCCGTTACCCGTCGAGCCCGATTGCTGAACCGTTAACCTCAGACTGCCTTGATCCGAATTTTGTGGTTGAGATTTTCCTGGCTTCAACAATGCCATACGATGAAGTTGTCTTGGAAACAAGTGCATATAAATGGACAAGTGGAATATGCCACCCTTAGGTTGAAGGAATCTGCCTTATTTTAGTGGGCACAATTGGAAAGATATAGGTTCAACATTGGAAGGCCTCTTATCTCCACATGGGTAGAATTTAAATCATAGTTACAAAAGAGATGTACCCCCAGATTATTTGTCTTCTCTATATAGCAGGTTCAATAATCAAAGAGTACGTGAACGAATTCTACGTCCTCCACTATCAGCTTAAGTCACTTATCATTTAAGAGGATGACAATGTGACCATATTCTGTTACCCAAGCGGGCTGCAATATATTCCATCACTTACCAGTTGTAGCTTCACGATTATCGAGATGTGGGAAAAATATCTAGTAGACCTAGCAAAGTAGATTAGTAAAGCCTTTACAGAAAGGACTTTTGTGGTGAGTTCTATTGATATACCATCATCATACACCACTCATGGCCCCCTTCTATGACTATAGTACCCCCTTGTTTTGAAGCTCCCATCAACACTCCTACTCATGCCACTAGGCCACCCAAGGGTAAGGGGCAGTTGTATCTGATTTAGCTTCAGATTATTTTGATGTTTTAATCACAAGTCATCAGAATGGCCACGATAACGTGTAGCCATCAAGATACTGAAGACGGTCGAGTTCTTGGGTGGTGTAGGATGAATCTATAAGGATCCCTATGCGGCTACGCACACGACTTTAATACTACATGAGTGTAGACAAGCATGCAAGAAATGCTAATGCCCCACGACCAACCCTCACACTAATGCGGTGCAAATGAATTCCCACACAATTGTTCTGATGTGCCATTAATTAAATAATTGAAAATTAAATTTTGGGCATGCAGCTATAATTGATCACAAACAATTCAAATTAGGTTACAAGTAACAGTGCCATATTAGTAAGAGTGATAAACTTAAAATACAGCTCGAATAAAATTGTCTATTGAATGAGAATGAGGCAAGTAGCAGAGTCCAAATATCAATAATAGGCAACTTCCCGTATAATGCGGAAAATTAAAATTGAAATAAAAAACTCACCACGCAATCAAAGTCGATGTAGAGTGGGGATGGGAGCGTTGTGTGGGCTTGAATGTGTTGTTAGTAGAGGGATCAATAGAGAATTTTGGATTTGGGGATTTTGGTGGTGAGAAGTGTGGTTGAGAAGCGGTTGCTGCGAAGACTTCCAGTGACCGGCGACATCAGGAAAATCATACAATGGACAATGGTGCTGTAGGGAGCAACGATTGGGATGAGGGAGTGGCAACAGTTGGGAATGGAGGAAGCGTCAGTGACTGGGAAAGGAGGAGACGGTTGGGAAAGGAGGTTGCTGTGATAAAAGCATAAAGATGTTAAGTTGGAGGTAGACAGTTAGGTTTGGCTAAAACTCCTTCAATTCCTTCAAATGGTCGTTAGTCACAAGCACGTACATAAGCTGTCACCAAAATTCTTTAGGTTCTACAAGGTGATTGAATGAATTGATATGGTTGCTTATCATTTAGATTTTCCTCTCCCAATAAAGATTCACAATCTTCCACGTATTAGTACTGTAGCCTTTTTTGGGCACACCATTAGAGATCATCTTGCTGCTTCCACTAATCAATGAAGGGTGCGTCATTCCTACACCTATCAAATCATTTGTGTCCGCATCAATAGGGGCCAAGAGAAGCTCCTGGTTGAATGGAGAAACCCCCAACTGTGGCATAAGCCACTGGGGAATCATGCAACAAATTTATGTTCTGTATTCGATGTATGCATTTGGTGACAAGCTCGATTTGGAGTTGGGAAAATATGTTATGGATGCTTTTATTGGTTTCACCTTCAACAGGAAGAAGAATGCATTGCATAGTGAAGGTAGTGCTGGTGTAGATAAATTGGGGTCCAGTTAGCTAGATTGG